>LBNU01000596.1:34513-70184 GCA_014162995.1 Artemisia annua
AAATATTTACAAAGATAAGTTGATGTTAACTCCGTTAGTTGTTTGTGAGAAAAGATTTTAAATCTTCTGGAGTCAAACATCGCATACCAATTTGGTGAACCAGTTAAGCTTTCTCGATTCTGTATTAATCACCTTTCTTTATTACGGAAACTTGAGGTGTTTTCGCAATGGCTTGTTCGTGCCGAGAGATTGGTATTCATGCCCTATAGATCGTGAGCCATGCATTGGTATTCCTACCATCCATCTGTCGGTTGTATTTGCCTTGATTATATGCTTAAAAAATATTGAGCAGTAAACTTAGGTTTTCCGGGATTGTAAAAGTGCCTTTTTTGAAAAAGAAAAAAACCATCAAAAGTCTTTTGAGTTTCATATCCTTGGTGGAATATGCATGTGAAAAGATGTACGTGATCTCCTGTTACATTGCATTTATGATATTACGAGCATTAATCAAATAGTATTTCATATTGGACCATACGTTATGCCAATATAAAATGTTGTTTTCCGTTTTGGCAAACCGTGAATAAAAGTTGAAGCAATATAGAATTATCATTTCACTACCATTCCACTTTATATATTTGGCCCGTAAAACACTTGCATGCATGGACGAACAAATTATGTGTTATTGTTTAAAGTTGATATTATTCATTTTCACATTTTATTACCAAAAACTTTAATTGTTAATATGTCAACAATATGATTTTATTGGGGTTAAATACTATGGTTTGTTAATATGATATTAATATAATATAAATGATTTTTATAAAATATTTTGTTAAACAAAATTCACCCCGGTCCAAGTATCAACTTTAACTTTCTTAGTTACTTATGTATGTATCAAGTTTTTTTTATACAGGGAAAAACAAGTTAAACATAACGACTCAAATATTATGTTGACGTAAGTTGTTTATGGTATGACATTGATTTGTTATGTCATGTATCTTTTATATGTGTCTAAACGCTTTTAAGTTATGCTAAATGCCATCAAAAGAAGACGTACCCGGGCAACGCACGGGTATTGCACTCATTGTTTTTAGTTAGGAACTCAGTTAGATAAGAATTTCGGCTCTGCCTGTGTTACTTATGTCAAGATCATATAATGACATGATAGTTGAGACATTTTAGTACTTAAACATGACCATGATATATGGAATTATGTAGGAGTTTTGTATACTCAAATAATATAATGATGATTTATATTTATATACGGAGTATGATTCAATTATTGTTACCAATTTGCTTATTATAGAGATGTTCTCGAGTTGTTTTTTTCTATATTTGGCAAAAGTCGTAATATTGCAAGAGTGTAGAAAAGAACAACGAGGACATACACCAAGATTGTTCTAAGTTATCAGCCTTACAAAATGCTAACAAGTTTACGCCCACTTGACCATGAATAAATGACTACTTGGTGAAATTAAATGCATTTGCCATTGTCTAAACATCAAAAAGCTTGCCATATGAATGAAAGCTACTGATCACGAGAAACACAATTCAACACAAGAGCCATTGAATCCATTCTGCAACTTGAAACTCGATACAACTTTTTAAAACATTGGCATTTTCGCGCACAACTAACTATAATCATGCGAACGACACCCCCATCACACTTGATATGTTTGTGATCATCAGCGCAAAGACGTTAGAAGACAACGCATCCTTATTATCACTAGTCATTGTCATTTTTTGTTCAACAAAATAAATAAATAAAATAAAATAAAATAAAAAATCATTGACATTCTCTAAAGCTGTTTTAGAAACACAATTAAAATTTTAAAACCACTTAGTACCACATTGTTTGTGTTAATAAAATAAAGCAACATAATGAAAAAGCAAAAAGAGAAAAGGCATAAACTTAAAAAGAAAAAGTATCAATATCAACATCAACATTAAAACCTTGTGAAAATGATAGTTAAAAAGTTCAAAGAACTTAGAATTAGCATCAAATGTACATATAAAGTACCCATTTACTAACTCACCCAAGAATCATTGGAGTTACGTAGTACTTGAAAATAGAGCTGGCAAATCGTGTCTTAACAGGTCTTAACAGGTTCGGAGCGCGCGAATAATATAAGTTTCAAACATGAAAACGACTCGTTTAACACTTGGCTTTGGTGGTTTGAGTATGACAGATAAGCGTTTTATGTATCAAATAAGTTAAATATTGAACCCTAGAATACTAAAAACAATTATTTTAAAAAATAAAAAAATTGCATAGTACATTTTTTCCCTTAACAGGTCTTAACAGGTCTTAACAGATACCCAATTTGCCAGCTCTACTTGAAAATTAGACCATGATCCATTTATATTGTTGTAACAGATTATCTATTTTTAGTTAAATTGCCTAGTTACAAGACATTTAGGCGTGACACCCCCCTCATTCCTCAAACCTTCAACATGTTGTCGAGATTGTTAATGGAAAATGTTATACATAAAAAAAAACAAGATCCGTATTCTTAGGGTATGTTAGAAGGTTGTTCTAAGGGTGGTGGCAATCATACCTCCCAAAATACCCCATACCTCTCAACCCACCAATAATATCATTACACCTCATTCATACTTTTTTCATACATCTCAACTCTTTTTTAGTGGCAACCATACTTTTTTCATACCTCCCAACCCACCAACTAATTTTATTTTTTTATTGTTTATTTTCATAAATTATATTAAACAATTTAAGCTTATTAAATATTTTGTAGTAATGTATATTGTTCACTTTCTTGAAGTCGAACATAATACTTTCTAAAAATCGGTATGTAAAAACTAAAGTCATGCTAATTAGCAACTGACAATACTACTTAAATAACAAAATTTTACATTACAAATGGGCTAAAGAAATACTAAATGAAATAATAAATGGGTTGGCCTGGTAGGGATGGACTATGAATTAAATAACAAAATTTTACATTACAAATGAGCTAAAGAAACACTTATTCATTAATCTTTGTCATTCAACCTTCTTCTTCTTCAACGGTTGACCTAGAAAACTTGCAAGCAGCCAGGAAAAAACCTTTTTTTTTTTTTTTTTTTTTTTTTTTTTTTTTTTTTTTTTGTTTAATCCCCAAACGGTCACTTCCTTCTCCAACGGTCCAAATAATAAATGCTCCAACGGTACAATTTTCTCCAAACCGTGGAGGGGTAGATACCCGCTGAAGCAAACCGCTGGGGTGGCGGCGGTGTTCATCGGCGGTTTGGCCATACCGCTGGGGCAAACCGCTTCCATTGCCACCACCCTAAACAATTCTATGTATGGCCAAGTAACACTAGTGGCATCCTTGTTTCGTATGAAATGTGATTTGTACGACACACCTAAGTAACTTATGGTGCTACATTTTTACTTCTATGCGAAAGATATGTTAGAAAAGAAAAGTTAATTATTTTTGAAAGTTTATTTTTCAAGCTTTTAGTAACATCATAGTGCAAACGAAACACAAAGTGACCTTTGAATAATTCAATGTAAACAATGGCCAAAACTTACAAAAGAAGAGCAAATTGCATAAATTCGAAGAAATAAATTCATACCTTATATTGTACGACAACTTGTGCATTATAAAACCTAAAGTTAATGAAAAGATTATATGCATGTGAATAGTAAAAGAGTTTTATTGATTGGATAATAAAAAAATTAAAAGAATCTATATTCGTATGTTAATCTTTTATATAATAAAAGAATTACATCATTTCGGAGTTTTTTTGACAAAACAATCTTAGTGGAAAAAAAATTGGACCAATAGGAATGCTCGATTTTGACACATAGGCGAAATCGAGCAATATGATTAGCCAATAAAAAGTCAAAATTGAATTAATTTTGGTCAAACTTTAATAACTTTGATGGATAATTTGATTGGGGGAAAAAACACATAAAAATATATGTGTCAAATTTATGAAAATAAAAACTTAAAAAAAAATGAGGTAATTAATAAAACATTAGTGGTTGAATTTTAAATACAGTATATTATATGGAGTTAATTGTAAAATTATAAATCTCCATATTTTTTGATAACTTTAGATAATAAACAAATAACCCCTTACACTTTATAGCCCCTACACTTTATAATATGAACTTTGTTTACAATTACATAAGTATTATTATTGGTTTGAGACTTCTATCAATTAAACTTACAAAAATTTATAAATGTACGAATTAGTTTTAATATACGTTAAATACTTTTAAAATAAATATTAGTTTTAAACTTTCATCTATTAAAATATCTTTTTACTATATGCGTTAAATATAAATAAGAACTCATGTTATCCTATTTAAAAGTTTGATATACACGTACACGGGTTTGAATATTAAATACAGTTAAATTATTATTAACGGTAATATAAATATCAAATGGTAAGTACAAGTTACTGTGATATGAAAAAAAATATACGCGATTGTACTTATAACGACTCATGTAATTATTATTTAAAGTTTATATACGGATATCCGGAAAACAGTTTTAAAAAACTTTACGGAGTATATTTTAACTTCATCAACGCTCATTATGTGCTATTAAACTTACACTTTTGTACAACATGATATCAATAGTTAAAGTTAAAAACAAAATCAACCTCAACATTAACATCTATGTCAGCTAAACAAAGTTAAATCTTTCATCAAATAAATTTTTTACAAAATATTAATTGATATTAATACATAATAAAAAACTCGTGCATACTTATTAGTTGTACTTATATCACAATTTTCACGGTTAAATTCTTATATGTCCATATAGTAAACAAAAATTTTAAAATAAATTTGATTTATATGTAAACTCATGTGATCAAAGAACCTTTGACCCAATAACATTATAAGGAGACACGCTCAAGAATCCAATACAAGGTCGACGCCACGGTTATATTTACAATTTCTGCTAACTATTTTTCTTACTTTCGCACATGTTGATGCTCTAACTTTTTAAAATATACATAAGATTTTCAGTTTTTAAACGATTATATTATATAATTAAATTTTTCTAGAAAAATCTCGTTCGTGCACGGGGATTATAACTAGTAACTTAATATAATCATTGTTAACAAGATACCTAATCTTATTATAAAACTAACTACACCCGCGTATTTTTGTAAAATTCTTTCAATGATATATTTTTATTTATTAAAAAACAAATAATTTAATCTTTGTTTTGTTTGATTTTTGATTTTTTATTATAGTTTTTTGTTATTAAAGATAATCATTTAAAAAGTTTGATCTTGTTTTAAGTTGCATCTTATCTATATTTTTCGTATTTATCTTATACTTGTGTAGTATATCAACAAAAACGAATTTATAAATTTATAAATTAAAAAATAATAATTACAATATTACCTGATAAGGAAATAATAATTTTTTTTTTTTTTTTTTTTTATGAAATACGAAAGTCTCCGTTTTGTTTTATTAAATAAAAGATTTAAACAAATAAAGCTAAAACACCAAACAATATAAACCATCAATATAAACCCTCAACATATGGTTGCCTAATACTCCCATCCAAGCTAAAGACGGGTTATCGTCATGTAGCTTGAACTCCGATTGATAATCGACTTGTAGTTTAAATGTTGAAAGCTTCTTCTTTTGTTATTGCCTTATTTTTATTATCTCTACTTTTCTTCATGGAGGCGGTGTTGTATTTGGCTGCGGAGTTGTGTATTTCTTAACGACTTTTTTTTTTTTTTTTTGACACTTTTTAACATCGGGGCTTGCTTTGCCCTTTAGCAAGGAACGACAATTTGGTCGTCAACTGTTGTCATCAATGATTCAATGACAATGATCTCCGTTAGTAAAGAAAATAATTTTGTTGATGACGAAAAGTTTAGTTGATTGATGGCTACGTCTAGGGACGGAGCTAGGGGGTTCCCGGGAATCCCATGAATTTTTTAAATATAGTGTTAATTTTTGAAAAAAACATCGATTTTTCCTAAATGCATCTTAAATGCATCCTGTCCTTCGAAATGTGTTTCCAGTATTATGGTTCAATAGATTTTGTGCAACCGGTCATATTTGGTCCTGACTACGTCCCTTGCTATGTCAACATACTTTGAATGTGTAATGGTGGCTAGGGTTTATGATTTAGATAGAAGAAAGGTAATTAAACGATAACAATAAAACATAAGGAAAAAATTAAATGGGTTCTCTCAAGACCATCGGCGAATACCCGTCAACCAGAATATATCAATTTGTAGATGCTTTGAACATAAAGCTATCATATCAAGTATTTGATTGAATGATTGGTGTTCACTAATTGTTGATTTTTTATTTTATTTTATTTTATATTTATTTTTTTAATTATGAAATGCTTAACCACAACCCATAAAGATGTTGTTAGTAAAACCTTTTATTGATTTATAGGCTAATGTAACTTTGGTGAATAAGATAACTAGTTATATTAGGAAAATAAATCAAATTAAAAAAAAGATAATGTTGACCATAATCATAATCCCTCAATATTGTTTGCTAATAATGTAATCATATAGTATTTACTATCAACATTAATTCTAGGCAAGTAAGGAGCTTATTTGGCATGCCGAAAAATATGTGGCATGATCTGTAATGGATAGATTTGATTGAAGTCGAGCATTCGATCACAAGAATAGGCGGTGGCTAATACATGTCACCGTAAGAACAATGACACGAAACAAAATGTCAAATGTTAAACCAAGAACCAGCTAACGCTCTCTAGGATTTATATACACTAGGTCAACCAGTACCTTAACCAGATTATTTGATTATCCATTACTGCGTTTAGATATCTACATGAAAATATTGAATCTACATTTAGCTTTGTCTTCAATTAACTTACAAAAGCGACTCCTAAACTAAATTCAATACAACAATAATCATGTTTTAGAAAAGAAAATAAATTAAAGGAATGACTGTAAGACTATACTAAACAAGTTTTAGAAAAGAAAATTAACTTGAGAGACCAGTGCAATGCTTACATAATCAAGGTTTAGAGAAGAAAATGAACCAAAGAAGCTAAAGCTAATAGTTAAATTTTGAAAGAAAAATAAAACTAAAAATACCTTAAATTTATGTTTAGTTAACCGCTTACTCAATTTGATGCTTTGTTTTCTACTTAAGAAAAAGATTTGAAAACTTAAAAGTAATACCAAATGAATCAAGTTTAGAAACGAAAATTAATTCAAGAATATCTCTTTTTAATAATGAGTTAAGATTACTCTAACGACCTCCTGAGTAAATCTCTAATTATAGTTTTTATATTATCTAGTTGACTAGTGCTTAGGTTAGATGACTTATCCAAAAGTCTTCACCCGAGCACTAGAAATGAAGCTTTGCGCCTGTAGACGAAACAAACAATATTCTGGCAGGTTACTAGTATTATCTAGTTGAATAGTGCTTAGGTTAGATGACTTAACAAAGTCCTTATCCAAGTATTGGTTTTGATATTGATAACTAAGTTGACAACAACGATTACAAAAAATACACATAATAAGATGTTACAATTCGATACCATAATATTATAAAGATACCATAATATTATAAAACGACATTTTGGTGAAATTAACATGAAAGGGGCAATGAATCATCCAATCTGCATGTTTTATGGATGTAGATAATGAGACGTTTAGGTGAATAAATCAGAGTTAAATGTCTAGAGAAAGAGAGTTTAAATTGATTTTTCTTCTTCTTCTTACTTCTTATGCTTATAAATAAGCATCTATAAGGTATAACTGCTTAAAGATCAATGGTCTCGAAAATAATGTTTAAATTCTTAATGAAAAAAACAAAAGAATACCAAAAAACTTAATTACTTGGGTTCACTCAAATTTATTTTTAAAATATATTAAGTTAAATATATATATAAAAAAAAAAAAAAAAAAAAAAAAGAAAACGCAAATAATATATTATCACTTAAAAAAAATCCCTTTTACTCCTTACAAAAATCTACTGGGTTGATTCGGTCGGTTGAACCATGAACCGGTTAGGTGATCGGAATCCAGTTTTGATTAAAAGACCCAGTTGAACTGCTGGTTAAACCGGCTCTGTCGGTGATTAGACAACCGGTTTTTAAAACATCGCGGATAAGAAGTCGTTTAATTAACAAAAACTGATTGGGTCAAATATACAACATCTCCAATAACCAAAGGACTAACATTACACCCTCATCAATTCTACCTCTACATATAAATAAATAAAACCTAAACCTAATACAACACTACTTGAATTTTAAAAAACATGATAACAATACTTATCGATTAATTAACAAACAGATAAACACACAACAATTTGAGGGTCAAATTAGGGTTTTGTTTTGTTGCGTATATAAACCAAACACCCTTTCACAAATTTCACCTTCAATTCAATTCAATTCAATTATAAAAAAAAAAAACCCAATTTTTCAAAACCCTAATTTCTTCACAAAACAGAAGCAATTGCATATATGTGTATATACGGAGATTTTATAAAATCATCATCATGGATAGTTTAATTCACCAAAATTCAATTTCCCCAATTTTTATAAAAAATAGTTTATTGATAATAATAAAGAGGTTATTGATGTGTTTTGGCGGGAATTATTGTAGGATTCGATCATCGATTGATTCTTTTTCTGTTGCTTGTGAGGCGTTTTCTGAAAAAAGCTGTTAACTTAGTTAGTTGGGTTTGTTAGGGTTAGGGTTAGGGTTTGGTTTGTGAATTTTAGGTGATGGATTTGGGGGTTGAGAAAATGAAGCAGCAGCAGCAAGAGATGTTTTTGGATGATCCTGATGTTGTTGAAAGGTGTCCGAATAATCGTTACGTTAGGGTATGAAAGAAAAATCAATTTATTTATTTATTTTATATAGTATTTGTATTGTTTGTGTTTACTTTTTATTAGATTTTTGTAGCCAATATGCAATGGATTAGTTCCGAAAGGAAGAACTATTGGTGTGTTTGTCTTAGCTTATTTGATGCGCTTTTTAGCTTATTGAGATTTTAATAAGCTCGTAAGCTCATTATTATTAATAACTTATAAGCTTATCCACCTGCGCTTATAAGCTACGGCTTATAAGCTCATCAACTTGAGCTTATAAGCTATAATTCATAATGAGCTTCTGAGCTTAATAAAATCTCAATAAGCTCAATAGCCCATCAAATAAGCTAAGACAAACACCCCCTATGAAAACCATAATAATAGATATAGCGGTAAACACTGAGGTCGTCGAGTGGAATCTTATGTGCAGATAATAACAATAGTATTACATAATAAGTAATCGATTAAAGTGAACCATCTGCAAGGTGGCCAAGTGGTAAGGCGGCCCAAAAGTGGGTTCAAACCTCGCTGGGAACGGCTACTGGAATACCTGTTAGGCCGCGTACATCAGGGCCAGAAAATGGCTTGACTTTCCCTGTGTGGGTAGACTTTACAGGGATTCCGGTGTGTTTTTTTATTGTCATTAACCACACGATTGATTATTCTGGATGTTTTAGTAAGTAATAAGTGATAATAAATCAATATATATGATATTTGATTGTCATACTATGTACTCTGTAGTGCGCTAGTGCATACAATTGTTGTGTCAGGTGTAATTGTTGTGACTAGGAGTCAAGTATACTTATTGTATGACTTGATATGTTTACTTTTTAAGTGCAATTTAGTGGGTTTTTATTTATTTATTTATTTATTTATTTTATTTATTTATTTATTTTTTAATATAAAGTTGTAGTGTAGTTTAATTATGACTGCATCCTTTTATTGTTGTGTTATGTACTATGTTGCGATTAGATTCAGAACAGCTAATCCAGTTCGGTCCACCTTGATTACATATCTAACTCATATTAACCGTGATCCGTGAGTTAATATGGACAAAAATTTTAACTACCCAAAGTAAAACGAATCATGAACATTCCTAATTATGCCTAATTTGAAGTGCCTTTTATGGTTCTGGTATCATTTTGGTTTTAAAGCTGTGATATCTCACTAAAATAGGACCAGGTATGAATGAGTATATCTGTAATTAGCGTGATTGTTATGAACTTCTATATTTGTAATTAGTGTGATTGTTATGAAATGCTATATTTGTAATTAGTATGATATTTATGAACTGCTATATTTGTAATTTGTCTGATATTATAAACTGCTATATTTTACAACTTGGTTTATTGGCCCTTGGAGATCATTACGAGTTTCTTAGTTTTTTCTGGTTTATTTTTTCAGTATAATGAATTACTGGGCAGAGGAGCCTCTAAGACTGTGTATGATTTCTAGACTTACATCCTTTCTCCTTATGTAAAATCTGTGTACATTATAGTCATAGATGCAACTATAATTTGCTGATCTATGTCGACATTGTCTGTTTTTTATTTGATGCTTATTTTCCTGTTTATTTTGTTTGGTACTTTTTAGCTACAAGGGGTTTGATGAAGTTGAAGGAATCGAAATTGCTTGGAACCAAGTGATGTTGGATGATGCTATGCGATCTTCAGAACATCTAGAAAGAGTTTATTCAGAAGTTCACTTTCTGAAGACTTTGAAACATGAGAACATAATCAAGTCGTATGTTTCTTGGGTGGACGATAAGAACAAAACCGTTAACATGATCACTGAACTGTTCACGTCTGGGAGTTTGAGGCAGTAAGTAGTGTTCCTCTTACGGTTTCTATCTTTTGTTGAATTTATATTTGAGTAAGGTATAAACTGTGGGTACATATGTTTTTAGATACCGAAAGAAGCATAAGAGTGTAGATTTGAAGGCTATCAAGAATTGGGCGAGACAGATCCTCCGAGGCTTGACTTATCTCCACACTCAAGAGCCACCTATTATTCATAGAGACTTGAAATGTGACAACATATTTGTCAATGGAAATCATGGAGAAGTGAAAATTGGTGATCTGGGATTAGCAACACTGATGTTACCCCCTGCCGTCAAAAGTTTGATCGGTGAGTCAGTCATATCTATTTGAGAGTGTCACAGATTTGGTTCATCAAAATTTTGCCAGAACTTATAATCCCTTAATTGAATTGCAGGAACTCCTGAATTCATGGCCCCAGAACTATACGAAGAGGAATATAATGAACTTGTGGACATATATTCATTCGGAATGTGCATACTAGAATTGATTACGTGTGAATATCCGTACAGCGAATGCAGAAATCAAGCACAAATATACAGGAAGGTTACTTCTGTAAGTCCCCCTTCAATCAACTATCTTCTGATTCCCGGATATGTTTGTATTTGTGTTTTAGAAACCATTCTGGTCATACTTAAGTAATTCATCTAAAAATCAGATGCAACATCCTATTACCTGCTTATTACACTATCTGCTATTTACTAGATATCAGATTCTGATTAGTCAAATATCAGTAACATACAAAACATGCATCCAAGCACCCTCTGGTTTTTATTTTCCGAGCCCATAGAGACATGTTTTCGCATAATATGGATGTGTTATTTTGGTCTCCTGTGTTGCAGGGTATAAAGCCCGCTGGTCTCTCAAAAGTCAAAGACCCACAAGTCAAGGAGTTCATAGAGAAGTGCTTGGTCCCTGTATCTCAAAGATTGCCTGCAAAAGAGCTCCTAAACGATCCATTTCTTGCTATAGATAGTACAAAGGAGCGTGTACATGAGCCTATTAACCTTAACTTGGTGGACCTGTCATTGTCAAACTCATGTCCCATGGACGTAGACTGTAATAACAAGATGTCCTCTGTTAGCTCATCAGTGGAGAGCAACACTAGCAGCCCCCATTTTCCGTCAGCTAAAGTTCAGAATGTCAATGAGAGAAACGATATCCAGTTGAAAGGCGAGATGACTGAAGAGAACTCTGTCACAATCAACTTGAGATTAGATGTTTTTACTGGTAAGTACATTAAGTCGTATAGAGGCTGTAAGTGTTAAAATGCATTGGATCTGTTTTTTTTCTAATTGATCCGTTAGAAATAAACCATTACCTAAATGGAGCCATCCAAAGGCGTTGAGATTGCGACCTCTTCGTGTGTGTTAACACTTGATTCTTTTATTTGTTATTTACATTTAAATTCCACTGGTTTATCTTAACAGGTAAACCACAGCATGTTGAATTCTCATTTTACCTGGAAGAGGATACTGCGTATGCCATAGCTCAAGAAATGGTTGAAGAACTAGACCTCGTGCACGAAGACATTGCTGTCGTAACAGAGCTGATTGATGACCTGATATCTAAGTTTGTGCCAACATGGAAACCCTCTTCCAAAATGAGCTCACCTAAAAGTTCAGTAATCCTTCAAATGGGTCAACTTGAATTAGAGCCGCCAACAAAGGTTTCTGAACCACAAAATAATGGCTGCAAAGGGTCGGGAAATTCATCATTTACATATTCAGGTGATTGGATGAAGAGCTCTTCTAATAGTTCTTCGCTCTTCCAAGAAGATGAGAGAGATAGGTGTGAAGATTTGAAGCAAGAGCTTGATGCAATTGACGCGCAGTACCTTCAATGGTTCAGTGTTCTCCAGAAGAATAAGGAAGAAGCAATTGAGACTGCAAAGAAGAAATGGGACCTGAAGAAGAAAGCAGTGAGTTTTTAACTTTTGGTGTGAAAATTAGTTAGAGAGTGAGATTTGCACATTGAAGTGCTGTTTTGCATGTCTGCACATTGTTCTGACTTGCTTGTTAGTTTATCTTTCACTTTATTCCATTTGATTTGATGGCTGTCTCTAAAGTTTATGAAATGCGTTTATTTGTTGACAAGTGATTTTATTTTGGGTTGCATTATTTCATGTGTCATCTGTTTCTGTTCCAATTAGATAACCAAATGGGTAGAACTACTGGTGTTCGCTAAACACATGGTCAGTTGTGTTTTGGAAAAGTTAAAATACTAAAACATTCTTTGTTTCATGAGGTCCAACTCAATGAACCTGATCCTGTTCAAGTCATGTAGTTTTGGGAGACTTCATACTCCTGATTATCTTCAGGTGATACAGTTTTGGCGATTTACACTTCAGGTGATACAGTTTTGGGTGTTGCTATGTTTTGTTTGGATTGTGGGTAGGTTGGACATTTTCAAAACCGATTAACCCTGACGGATCTAAACAAAGTTACCTGCGGCCTGACCAAATGCCCCTTAGAACACCCTTTAGCCTTTTATCAAATCCAGCAAGTTTTTACTTGTTTTATTATTATCATCCTTAAATCAGCAAGCAAACATGTAAAAGATTCTCATTCAATTTAGCAGAACCATAAAAGCTCATAAATTGCAAACCGTACATATATACAGATCGTAAACACCAAATATTTGAGATTATTTACATCATTTACGTTACAAGAAATCTGAACACCAATTTAAGCTTTCCATAAATAGGGAGAAACAACAAAGAAGCACTATGCAAATAATATGAAATTATTTAACAGCATCAACACTAGACAGACATTTCATACACTTGCATTCGTAGGATAATCTGAAACAGGAACTTAGGTAATGAATTTCGATTAATTACTACCAGTTATCTTTGACAATTTTGGACTTCTCAAGAATGAATTTCCCTTCTTTGTACTTCTGCGTTTCTTCATAAGCCCGTTCATATTTCCAACCCAAAACCTCACGGCAATCCGAGCAGTAGACATCTGCAACTGTGTGCAGACCAGTCATGAGGTTCCTGTCTTCTTTTGGTCCCATTGAAACATTCATCGCATGTGAGAACAAAAATGCTCTACCATGTTTCCCCTACCATAAAAAGAACATGCACATTAAGTGTATTAATATTCAACAATTAGATTATCTCCATATTTGGAGATATTATGCTAATCAAGAAGAATACAATCCTCCTGAGAATCTTTCGTATTGCAAAATAAATGAGCAATTGAACATAAATTTATGTCAAAAATCAGCTTTTATTGAGAAACACAAAGAATCAACATACATAATTTGTGTTAAATAGAACAACACAGGAACTGTCATAATAACCTATCCAAAGGCAGATTTATGGTTTAAGCAGGGGCATGCACTCCTATTGCGAACACATGGTTCAGAGTTCAGACTTCAGATACATATTGCCATTCCCATTATTATTATTATCATTATTTTTGTTTTTACTTTTTATTGTTACACNAAAAAGTTTCAGGGTATGCACTAGCATACCACAAACACAAACTCCTCCTAGTTCAGCCATGAATTTATTCACATGTTTCAAACTGTATGATAAATGTGTTCTCATATTGCTACTGATATGGTATGATACATTGATATACCCATAGGTCATACTAAGGGTGGAGGGTGTGACTGACGGTTTTCCTCGCCACATCAGCTCCATATCATCAAAAAAACACTTACTTTATCTTTTCCTTCAACTTTCCCTCAACATTGCAGCACTTCTCTCTCTTCCTTTAATTTTAATTTTATCATTTAAAAATACCCTCAATACGTACACAACCACCCACAACAACCAATAATAAACACTCTCACTCCTCAAAATCAATATTCTCTCTCTATTTGGTTTCGGGAGTCAAGTCCCGTATGTAAGTCTTTTTTGGGTTTTGCCGAATGATGGGATTGGTTGTCCCGCAAGGAAAGATAGCATTAAATGGTCCCATGGGATTTCCCGGACTCCCACACCCTCTACACTAATTGTTTAAGATGCAAGTTTTGTTGACAACTTGAGCTCTCGAAACAATATTGTATGCATACAGTTCTTCTGCTGCTAAACATATTGCCCCTTTTTCACCTTTGATTGTTCGTTTCCACTATCCATTTCAGTCACACATAAATACACACAAACTTAAAGCATATGTGTCATATATACTACATAATCCACCATTTTCCCTTAACAATGTTAAGGATAGGATATGGAAAATTGTGCTTCAACTATTATGTATGTCGTTTTACCCAATCAGCTCCATACCACTTAGCCATTATCTCAAATCCAGACCGTAGTGTTGGCTCTCTTACTCTATTTTGGGCATACCGGATTGCTAATAGAACTGGTTGTTTTTGTTCAAATAAGCAAAATTGAACAAGTATGTTGAAGTGTCCTACGTGAAACTAATTATTCACTCACAAACACTCATACAAGCTATCTGGATCAGCAATTCCAACGCTCTCAAAATTACTTCTCTACTCTATGAAAACACAATAAGCATACACACAAAGTTAATAAGCAATCCCAACACACCTATCGGCCATTTTCTTACACACCAACAGACGATTCCCCTTAATTTAAGTTAGCGGACATGCATATAAGTTAAAACCTTTCCTTAATCCCTAATACAAGCAAGTGTCCAAAAAACAATACTCCGTATCTTTCGCAAACAACAATAAACATAAAGAGTACAAGTCAATCAAACACTACTTACGGGCCGCTAGCAACCACTATTTATCACGAAATAATCAATACCAAGAATCATACTAAAAACAATTTCATTAAATATCTATTTAAAAAAACACCAAAATTAAATAATAACATATTTTTGTTACCTGAAAAGCCTTAGAAATGATATCATCATGAAGAGCAACATGATTCCTACAATTACAGCAACCATACAATCTTGGTCCAACCATTTCAGCCATCAAAAAATGATCAAAAACAATTTCACTATACTAATCTTTTCACCAATATCAAATCTGTTAAAAAAAAAACACAAAACCATCAAATGATCACATAGAAAAGATTGATACGTAACTTCTACACACTTCTTTGACCAATATATATATTTTTTAGCCACTTTTATAATACAAAAAGATTAAACATGAAATGGGTATTTAGTATTTTATATATTTAAGCTAAAAGATGATTAAAGAAATACTAAAAAAGAAACGTACCAAGGAACTGAAAGAAGTTGAAAGTGATGAACATGAGGAGGATCTAAAGTGTGTTACAAGACTTATTATGTTGTGTTGTGTCAGTGTGTTCTTTTTTCTATTTTTTTGTTATTTTTGGTATAGATTTTATTTTTTTAATATTTAAAATGATGACTGTATGATTGATTAATGGTAGTATATACACGGAAACTTTTAAATACGTGACGTGGGTATATTATGGAACTAGCTTAGAAGACCCGTTAACACCGGGTAATTTTTTAAAGAAATAGTGAAATGAGATGATAAGAATAGTAATAACATAAATTTGTTCCATTTAAAATATAAAACAAAGAATGAGACAATGCGTCCATTATAAGATAACAAATTGCTTATGTTACAATTACACTAACAAACGTCCAAACTTGGGGTCTCCAAAATTGATTGTCTTGAGTAGCAAAAGGAGAAGATAAGAAAACCGATAACGTAAACATGTTCCATATAATATATGAAAGAAAGAATGAGACAATGCGTCAATTATCCGATAAGCTATTGATTTTGTTACAATTGTACTAATAAACGTCCAAGCCTTGGCGAATTCAAAATTGATTGTCTCGAACAGAAAATGATGTGTGTGAGCGCCTATCGATTCAAAACCTATATAATTGTGCAGTTGCCATATGTTTATTGAAGAAAGTTCAATGGGTGAGATTACAGAGATAAAAAAAAAGTCATGTCTACCTAATCACATTAACAGCAATAATAGACACCAAAATGTGTGCAAACTTATTTGTCATTTGCATATATAATTCCACCTTAGCAAGTCCCCTAATGTTTATACTCCATCAATTTCAAATCCACCCAAACCATAAACTGGCCCTAATGTGTTGCAGGCGTACCCTATTTTCCTCTTGTTCTTGTGGCTTGCAGTGGTACTTTATTCAACACATTATATTACAGCAAAAAACACACCTAAATTGATGTTAAGATAGCAGCAACATCATAACTTGGACTCCACTGATTTTGAAGAATGTCCAAACATATACTTCCATCTGCATAAACCGGTACATAACACGAAATATTATAGCAACCACTAAAAAATACTTAGGTAAGATGAGTTTATGGGCCGCAAGCTAAAAATAGTTAGGCACCTAAAGTAGTTGAAAATTTAGCGTTACCCCAGCCGTGCCCAAATGGTCTAGATAAGAGACTAATCTTTCTTACATATATTTATTGTGTAAGGTCTTGCAGGTATTTCAATAAGCATTAATAGATACTTAAAATACCAAGCTGAAGTACGAACTATAATTTGTGTTTATAGGCCTACAAAAGGATTCAATAACTACTCCATAGCATATATTCATACTCAAATACGGACCAAACACACATGATATTCCCTTAGCCTAAGTTTTGCAAATTTTTATCTTTTAAATAGTATTTACCTGAGTAATGCAAATCTTCATTCCTCTATTACTTTGCAAAGCCGATACTCCAGTCACGCCACCTATACAAAACAACTTGAGATTTGAAAAAACATTAGAATTAAAATTGGGGGAAACCTGCGTTTATGTTCCTTTTGGTCTTTGTTTTGGCAGTCATTCACTTTTCTTATCATCTCATTTTCTCTTTAACTGAAACTAATAGCCACCATAACTCGCCAAATTCATATCCAATCATCGGACTGACACGTGATCAAGCATCATCAGTGTTACAATCATAGAGCCTAAGACTTTCTATCTACGCATTAGTATAGTACATCTTCAACTAACCTTCGTATCGGTCTCCATGTTAGCACCATTCTCAGTCACGGGGGCATCTTCCATATTAACAACAGTCTCATTCGCCGATGGCACATCAGCTGAAACATTGTCAGAATCCATCTTCGTTGCCTTTTTCGATGGCTCCTTGGTCACTGGAACTTCAACAACCTATTCCTCAATTAGTTGAAAATATAGACAACAAAAAGGCTATAATGCGATTCAGGCACCAAAGAACAACAAACCAAAGATTTAATCCTATCTTTTACATTATAACATAGCACTGATGGAAAACACCTATTTGTTCATTTAGTTGGCAAGCTGTAACAACACAGATACATTGATTTTCAGCGTCTTGACTAAAAATATGACTCCATGATTGAGCTTATTCGATTTCATTAGGCAATACAATAGGTACCTACATACGCTTTTAAGCATAAACCTATTATTGTGAAAAGGCATCAGCTACCGACTTGTATAGCCATTTTATTAATTTCAATATATAACTTAGGGGCGTTTGCTTATGAGCTTACATGATTTCAGATTATATTTCATAAGCCCATGTGTTTGGCTTCTTTTCAGCTATTTTTTTTTTAGTTTATGAACTTATATTTCATCTTTAGGTCTTATAAGCAAGCAAACCTGGGCTTATTTTATATAAGCCAAAAGATATAGGCTTAAACAAACACCCCCTTAGCATACCAACTACAAAACCATTTAATGTAACTTGCTAAACATCAATGTAATTTGCAACAGCATTGATAACTTACAACTCTTTGTAGTTCCAAACTATCCAATCTCAATAAAAATCTTCATCGAATGTCTGTTATCATCAACCGAAATCCAGATTCTTGCTCCAACTTCCATAACACGAAATTTAATCCCGCCGCACCTGGAACCCGAACGAAACCTGCATATAAGATTAACATGAGAAAGCAACCAACTTTTTAACATTTAAATCCTGAATTTAACCTGATTCATATTTAAAAAAAACACAAAAAAAAACACATTAAAGCCAATTATTCAAAACAAATAATTGAATTATCTTCGTGCTTTCGTTTGAGAATCCAAAACTTACATTCAATCTTCTGAAAAATGTCATAACTTTCCTTATCATTCACATCAAACTCAGGTGCGGCAATCTCTTCACAATCAAAACACCAGCAGACCAATTTCTGGTGGCATCTTCTCTTGGTCTACTACACTGTATAAAATACTATCCAAACAAAATTTACGTCATAAGCACATAAACATATGGCTCTGGTCTACTTTCCAAATTAAAAGATCAGGATACACTATCTTATCTTTAACCCAAACCAACAACTGATATTGACACAAAACATTTTAAACGCCCATTTTGTGTCAGCACTAACCAAACAACCTTTTAATCACCCGTTATAAATTAGTTACCTTGATGACGTGTTAAGATGATAAGAAAACATTCAATAATCGATTATGGTTTTCTATGATTAGTAATAATATTATCTCAAAGTTCATGCTATTCCTATAATGAGATACTCATGGACCAAAGACTATCAAACCAAAGTACCTCATACCCTTTACAGGTGGTCAAAAGAGTAGATTAGGAGTCATCCGGTGCAAGAACCAAACCATAGTGACTTCTTTAAAAGCTTTTTCTTCTTGTCTTCTTCGGGCTATGAGATATAATAGCATTCACCTGTAACATCATATACAATGTTATGTGCTAACTACTATGTAAATTAGGCAATAAAAAAATCTCATTTGTATTACTACATTAAATAGTATGAAGTTGTGCACCATACCGTTACCATTTATTTAAATACGATCAGTATAGCTAATACTCACTTTCGCAGGCTGCTCCAATACTGCAAAAATCATCAAATAAATATGTAAATCAAATAAATAAAATAAAAAATAAAAAAAAGCCACAATCTTTGGATCATATGGGGGTGTTTGGGAGTGATTACCAAAACTGCTTATTTGCTCGCTGCTTTAAATAACTAACTTAGAATAAGCGATTTTAATTATTGTAACCTCAAACGATTTATTTAGAATAGTCCATTTAAACATAATAAACAGATAAATAGTTTTAAACTCAGCGCTTATCAATCGAAAAGTCAATGATGAGTACTATACATGTCACATTACCGACATTCAAATCTCGAATTACAACCGAAAAGCACAAACCCAATCAGCCATAATCGAAACCGACGGCCAAATCTCGTTTTTAGCACCGAAACACCATCAAAACTGGCAAAAATCAACCAAAACCAGTATATTCCAAAACGCTCAGATCCAAAGATAAAAAAAATCACCACCAAAACCCTAAGTAAAAATTAAAACAGGGGATTCAAAGTATACCAAATAATAAGCCGATAGTTAATTCCAATCTCTCATTCGAACACCTAATTTCAAAAAAACACAATAAACCATTATTATAATAGGGATTCACTAATCTATTCTAATAGCATATCCTAAATAAATAAAAATGATTTTCCCCAAATCAAACATTATTATAATTACTCAACACATTCACAAATAGCAATCAGTATACTCATATTATAATTAATCGACACAAACGAAAGTATGCAACAAAACGATTTAATCAACACAAAGAAAAGTAAGAGAGAGAGAGAGAGAGAGAGAGAGAGAGAGAGAGAGAGAGAGAGAGAGAGAGAGAGAGAGAGAGAGAGAGCTTACAATAACGAAATAAAAATGGGCTGGCATCTCCAAAGCGTGTAGAGGAAGATGTGGAGCGGAATTAATTGGTGTTTACTGGTTTCTGAAAATAAGATTGAAGAATGATAACTGAAGATAGAGCGTGTGGAGGAAGGGTTCTACAAAATTGGTGCAGCAGAAGAGTTGTACTATGACTCTAAATAAGGAAATCCACCTCATAATATTAATTGTGTTTTTAATGTGGCGCGCTTAGGGGGACTTGTACAAAACCTTCGTTTATTATATAGTTATAGATATATTGACCTCGTGTCTCTTATTTATAGTATGTTACATCCATTAAAACAGTACAAGGTTCCTAGGACTATGGTACTACTATACTACCATCTTAAGTTTCTACTAGCTGGTAAGACTTCATAATTAAGGATATACATTAGACATACAAACTAGGGATATAAAACCGATTATACCTATGGCGACTGCCCCAACCCCTACTTTTTCAATCGTTCTTTCTTCTTCTTGATTCCTATACCTATTAGCAATCATTCTCTTGGTGTGTATCTTCGGATTACTGCTTTGAGGTGGTTTTTAATTCGTTGCAGTTTCAATTTAGTAGGAGACCGATTGTTATTAGGGCATCGCTACACCTTTGTCTTCTGTTGTGATCGCTGGTTTTAGGATTTTCATGAGAGTCGATTGCAATGTTATTGGTTACCTTAGGGCTTCGTTTTCCTGTACTACCTGGTGATTCCACTGGTCGACGGGTTTTATAGGGTTTTTTTCCTTTTGTTTTACTTTTTCGTTAGGGTTTCTTTTCTGCTGCTGTCTTACTTTTTTCTTAGTGGTTGGTCATGGAGCATTCGATTAACAAGTCATCAACTGATGGGATTGGGAAAGCTAATGAAGTTGGTAAGAATTCTAGTGATGTTAGTTCACATAATATGCCTAAGCTCTCATATGCTTCGATGTTTAAAATTAACAACGCTTTCAAATCAGTTAACATATGTGAGCTCCGTAATGAGGAGCGAGTGGAAGGTGCCCATGTCACCATTCCTTTAAAAGAGATTGAGGATGTTTCAGTTAGGTTTGCTAATACTTTGTATGGGTATTTTATTGGGAAGCGGCTTGCTTTTCCTATCGTGGAGAACTATGTTAAGAATACATGGGCAAAGTTTGGGTTGGAACGTGTTATGTTGAATAATGGATTCTTTATGTTTCAATTCTCTACTAAGGATGGTATGGATAAAGTGTTAGAGACGGGGCCATGGTTGATTCGTTCGATGCCTATTTTCCTAAACGTTTGGACCCCTAATACTACGCTTGCTAAGGAGGAAGTTACTTCAGCACCCGTATGGTTGAAATTACATAATGTTCCAATTGTTGCTTATACGGAGGTTGGATTAAGTTTGATTACGACTCAAATTGGTAAGCCTATTATGTTGGATTCATACACTAGCTCTATGTGTGTTAAGTCTTGGGGTCAGAATTCATATGCTCGTGCTCTTGTTGAAGTTTCATCCCTTGACGCGTTAATGGATCATGTGGTTGTGGCTATTCCTTTTTCTAATGGTCTAGGTCATTCGTTGGTGCGCGTTGATATTGAATATGAATGGAAGCCGCCTCGTTGTGCTTCATGCAAAATCTTTGACCATATTGATGCTGCATGCCCTAAGAATGTTAAACAACATAGTGTTCAGACTAATGTTGATGAGGAAGGATTTGTAGATGCTACTAAACGTAAAGGTAAGGGTAAAGAGCCAACTCATGAGAAGGTTATTGATGGAGTTCGTTTTTCGAAACCTAGGGTCACATTGAATTATCGTTGGCAGCCAGTTTCGAAAAAGAAAGTTGGATCTGATGGAGCGTCGTCTTCAAAAGGTAATGGCACTAACAAGAATGCTAGTGGCCCTAATGTGCATGCTGCTCAAGAACAACCGGTTAATCAAGCAAAGAGTGATGTGCATACTCCTAATAAGTATATTCATGATGATTTAAGTGATATCATCACTAAGAATCCATTTGGTGCGCTTAGTGATGAGGTGACCAGTTCTGGAGTGGGGCCTGAGGTTGTGCCGTCGCAAGGGGAGCAAAGCGGGCATGTAATGGAGATTGATAGTGACAATGAGGTTGATGAGTCTATTGAGTTTGGAAAACCAAGTACCCCTATTGTCGAGAAAATTGATAAGCTTGAAAAGCTTATTATTGATGGGAAAGGAACGCTTGTGGATGATAATGGGAAACCTGTTCCGGTGGTTGATGGTCTGAAGAAGGGAAACCCATTCTCTAAGGTGGGTGATGTGGTTGTCTCTGATAGTGATGATGAGGTTTTTGAGCCAAATGATCCTATGAATACTTACTTGTCATCAGCAGGAGGACATAACGAGCTTGAAGGCTACTTTTCTGATGATTATGCTGCCCAGGTCCTTGACTTACCTGGGCAATTGGAGGAATTTAACAAGCTATTCGACTCTCAGGTTCAAGGCAGTTCGAGGCAGTAATCTGTTATGAGGATTTGTCTAAGTTTTTTACATGTCTTTTTTCTTTTCATGGTTGTTCTAGGTATTGGTAGATAGGTGTTCATCTATGACATGTCGTAAATGATCTAGGGTTGTTCAAGCGGTTGCTTGAGGTTAATGTGGTATTTCAGCCACATTCCATTGTACTTTAAACGTTTTTTTGGTTAATATATTTTGCCAGGGTGGAGATCCCTTTACCCATACAAACTAGGGATATTGATAGTTAAACTACCATAACTATATACTTTTAAGGCTTTGTCTCACTGTCGTTATTAGCATCTCCCGTGGAACCACCATTATTGAAATCTTGCCTCGGAAGGTAATGGTGGTTCTCTAGGTTTGCATCGCTGGGCGAGCCACCACCGTTGCCAAAATCCTGTCGTGGAATGTAGTGATGGTTGTTAACACTACTATCTACACTTTCTTTGAGCTTGCGTTGGTGGGTCTCGTGACTTGTGTCATCTTTCAAATTTTTTCGATGGTCAGTGGCAGCAAAGCACGAGGTGGTGGCAACTAGCAACACTACGAAGATAGCAAACACAACAAACCTCATTTTTTGTAGTGAGTTGATAATTTTGTGATTGAAGAAGTGAAAGTAGAAGTTGCTTTTATAGGGAAATAGAATGCACAAGGGTTGTGTGTATTGTGACATGGGTGTTCTACCAAAATGAGGCAATATCAAGTGGAGACACTATACTTCACCAATAATACAAGTTTCTAATGATGCTCTAGAAATAGAAATTTCCACCATGACCATAAATAGAAGTTTTCCACCCATTAGAGTGATGAAGATAATTTAACAAAAGTCAAATCATGGACTAACCATTAACACAATAGAGAATAGCCAATATAACACAATACATCATTAGCCATTAGAAGATACTAAATGATGAATGATTACTTGATTTAGTGAATCAATTTGGTGTAATATGAAGGGTCAACCGTCACATTATGATTTCACTACTACAAAAATGGACATAGAGCCCCCTTAATAGAGCCCGGTTTTAGTGAAAAACGGGCTCTAAAGGGATTCCATGTTATAAAAAAGGGTATAGAGTCATGTTCTTTATTACAAAGCAGGGCTCTATGTTAAAAAACTTTAAAGCCGCGTTTTCTTCCTCAAAACCGGGCTCTATTCCTTTGTAAAGTGCCATGTTTTCTTTCATAAAACCGGGCTTTATCTAAAAAACTTTTAGCGCCCTGTTTTCTATTTTACAAAATCGGGCTTCATCAACTTGTGTTTTGCAACACCATAACATAGGTTCAAAATGAAACGAAATTACTTAAAACTTTTGGGCGGGTTATTTCCGTCCCCCAATTTTCATACCTTCACAATACCCTAAACACTCTAACCTTTTGTGCCGCTTAATCACAAAATGATTTTTATTTTCGTAGCTTCTTAGCCTTGAGTCATAAGACCTTCAATTTCCTTGTAATTTTATTTTATTAATTTATTAATTATATATACAGATCTGTTGTGGTTTTCTTTTAATTGTGTTCTATTTTGTGAATAGTTGAATTCAAGGAACAGATCTCTTGTTCTATAGTTTTGACCGACAAAACTATCAATCATGTTGCCTTCAAGGTATTCTTTTTTTTTTTTTTTTTTACTTTTCATTTCGTTACTTATATGGAACTTGATTAAGTAGTCGATTTATGGAATTTTTAGGTGTACACATTATTTGAAATTAAGGATTTACAGGTCATTATTTAATAAGTTACTTTTTTTTTTGTGTTTAAATGGGTGTTTGGTTTTAGAAGAGGTTATCTAATTATTGCACATATACACAGAAAATAGTGTTAGGCAAAATTTGAATATACCATACACTTTGAGCACTTGTTACCGCGATAGGTTCATTTATTCTAGTTATTTCGAAATTGAATTCTTACTAATTTTAGTTTTACATGGCTTTAGGTTGAAATATAATAATATATGAAAACAAAGGCGATGGCGCGATGCAAGGAAATGATGATCAGATAAGCAGCCCTTGGTGGACAAACTGCTATGTGAAAACTGTAGGTACTGCTACAACATGTATATTTTGTTGCATATATGCTTTACTGTCCTCAATAGATGGATAGAATGAACTTGGATTTGGGGGTTTATATGTCTTCATTGTTGATTTAGAGTTTTAGACAATTACAGTGTTTTATTTTTGTGTTTGTCTATGTGTGGACTCTTTGGTTGTGAAGTGCCCAAAAATGGACTTATCTTTTATAAATGGTTGATTTGGTCACAAGCTGTTTGGACAATATCAGCTTTGCAACAGCTTCTATATCGTGTCTTAGGCTGTGAGGTATCTTTACTATTTCTTTTTTACAGTTGAATACTTAGGGGTATGTTTAAAAATTCACTATACTCTCTTAACAGAACAATGTGGTTCTATGCAGCCACAAGGAGCAGCAGTTCATAACTTTGTGATTCAGCTAGCATTTACAATGGTTAGTAGCATCTAACTTTGGTGCCATAAATCTCATGTTGGTATATGATTATATCTTAAATTTTGGATCAGGTTGTTTTTGAAAGTGTCAAATATACAAGGCAGTTAATGAATGTACACAAACTTTTGTTGACAAGGTAAGCTGTAAACTTGGCATTAAGCCTTTGAACTTTAATTGTTCAGCGTATTCAACTTTTATGAACTTCACCATTGAGATGAAATGATATGATGCGGTTATAGCTATGGATATATTTAAAAGAGCAGCGATGCACGTAATGGTTTAGTAAACTTTATTTATAAACTTAAAAAGGTTGTACGTACTCTTAGATTTATGTATTCATGTGTTTAGGGTGAGAGATTGTCCGATTTTTATGAGATGTGTAACAGTATTGACATTGGACGTGGAAATGAATTCATTAAGATTGAGCAGGTGCAACTGTTCTTAACCATCCCGTAACATGTTGGTTTAACACTTTCTCTAATTCTTTCTCTTTTTTTACTGATGTTCATTTGTTCGTTGATATGCAGCCATCATCGTCATTCATACAAGCCATGGAAGAATATTTAGAGGAAGCTCCTCGTGCCACTTCAACCTTCTAATCAATATAACGGTTTAGTCTGAAATGCCTTATAATCATAGTTGTCAATAGCGACGATAGCGGTCGCTATCGCGCGCTACGTAGCGAAGCGGTCATCAGCCGCTATTATCATTTAGCGACAAAATAGCGACATGGTGGTTGAGGTGGAGGTGCAGTGGCGGCGCGTCACGGTGGTTCAGGTGACGAGGTTTTCAGGGTTTGTTCGGAATTTAATGGTGATTACAGTGGTGTCGGAGGTGAGACCCCACTCGCCGGAAAAATGGCTAGATCTAGCTTTTTTACGGCGAACTGTGGCGGTGTTTGAGCGGCTGCTATAAGTGGTAAGTAACCCTAGAAGAGAGGCTGGGTAATATAAAGAAAAAAGATACACTCAGCCCCTTTAACTTCTTTAACTTGAACAAAGACAAAAATACACTTAAACTCTTCTTTAGCAGAATTTGGATTGTCCATGATTGGCCCCTGTAATATTAAAAATAAATTAAAAAACCTTAATTTAACTAAGTTAAAGCATTAATTTATATTTAAAGCCCAATATTTTTTATACTTGCTTAGTTATTTATACTAAAATGTATCAATATACATATAATTTTAAAATTTATACTTGCTACTATTTTATCGCTAAACACAAATAGCGGTCGCTATTTATCGCTATTCGCTACGTAGCATATAGGTGACTCGTCGCTATTTATCGCTATTCGCTATTGACAACTATGCTTATAATTTGCGGAAACTTTGCTCAAAAAGTAGCTGGCTAGTGACATTACACAGAAATGACTTAGGAGGGTAGACTGGTAGTATCATACACGTGATCCATTCTTTTGACATTAAGGAGGAGGGGGGTGCTGTTTAAAATCTAAATGCATATTTCTTGATCGCTTTTTGCTCAAGCGGGTGGTTTCTCTTTGTAGGGTCTTTCTTTCTATGTTTTCTAGCCTTTTGTAGTTTTTCACTGATGAAACTAGAGGTCTGTAAAACTTGATTATTAGTTTAAGTTAAATTTTCTAGCCTTATTACATGACCTTATGTCCTTATCTCCTTAACATGTTTGCAAACCTATTCGAGTTTAATTTGCAGGGTGTTCTTTATTTTGTCTCGCTGCATTTTAGCTAAATCGAAGGTGTTTGTATTATGAATTTCTTGGCTACATTTTTAGGAATGTTTGAACAAGCTGCACAGGAAGCTGAGCGGGCCAAGTTCATTGTAGAGAAGGCTGAGCAAGACAAACGACATGCTATCATCAGGTCAGACTGCTACCAAGTTCATTGTGGAGTACATGAAGAATGACAGATACCTTCTACCCCTTGAATTCACATGACAGTAACGTATGTTTATTTTTCTGTTGGTGGTCGATGTGGTGTCTTGCAGGTACTATTGTGGTTCGGAGCATGTACCAGGATGGGCAAAGTCAAGACTTGTTACGTATTCATCATCTAGTGTGATTCCCAACTCTAAAGACGGCTTTGGGACGTCATCTACATCATCAAATTCCATCTGTTTTGGCTACGTTATTTAAAGGCAATGTACAATGCTGTAATTTTCACTTTCTTTTACGTTGTAAGAGTACAAGATTAATCTCAATGTATTAAGACAAAGTAAGCTGTAACTCAATGAATCTTCTTGGTTTGAATAATGTTCATTTTGCAAGAAAAGTTTGATTTAATTGCCTGGTGTTACAGCATGAGAAGATTTTTACTATTTTTTTTTAAATTTTTTATAAATTCACATAAAGCCATGTTAGTTGATTGAAAACAGGGCTCTATAAGCGGTAATAGAGCCCGTTTTCTAAACCGGGCTTTATTTGCTTCTCCAATAGAGTCCCCCCCCCCCTTTTGAGCCCTCATGCAAAACCGGGCACTATGACCATTTTCAACAGGGCTCTATGGCTTTTTTTGTAGTAGTGTTTATTGTCATGCATTAGAGATAGTGGGTTTTATCTAAAAGGATATGTATGTCGGTATGACAATATGACATCCTAAGTATTTTTAGATTATGTAACATGACTAAAACTTGCTAATTTGATATTAGTAATCACGTTGCTAATTAATTTTGTGGATCTTTAAAGAGATTATGTGGATCCACATAATATTTTCGCTTTTTGGTGGCAAGCAAATCAATGATTCGATGCATATGTACATATGCATTTGATTGAAACACGTTCATCAATTTGATCCACGTGCTAGAACCAACCTCCCCCTCATCACCAAACCATAACATCGACTCTCATCAAGGGCTAATAATATATAATTACTACAACATTAGCCTCAATTGGCGAGGACATTTTGAGGCCTTCGGGGAAGACAAGTCCTCGCCAAAGGTCATTAGCGAGGACAAGCCGTCGCCAACCCTCGCCAATACTGCGTCGCTAATGACATTGGCGATGAAAGCGTGGGACCCATGAAGTTAGTAAAAAAACAAAAAATGTCGTGTTAGACTCTAATATATTTCGTACTCGACTATATATACCGAAACGTTTTAATGCTTCGTACCATATAATTATACTTGACTATACCGAAACATCATAACATCGATGGAACACATTGTCTAACAATTGAAGTGTAATTTACTATATATGGCGACTACAACAGTAGCCGAGAGTTATGCATGTTTGGACTTCTCAATTTTCTCTTTCGAGCTTTCGGTTTCAATTCGTAACATTTTGGTATGCGCTATGTGCGCTCTCGATGATATAAAATTATAAATGAAGTACAAGCTATTCCTATGAGTAGTATGGTTTGGTGATGAGGGGGAGGTTGGTTCGAGCACATGGATCATGAGTCATGCCTATAACCACAACAATAACAATTCTTGATCTCTATATTCCCACCAACATCATGAACAGTATCAAACACATAGTTGTAACGATAAGTCAACTCCGAAAGATATATAACTCGACTTCTTTCAAGCTATACTGTTATACAAAGCTAAATTTCCTCTTTCGAGCTTTTTGGTCTCGTAGCATTTTGATGTGCGCTATGTGCGCTCTCGATGATATAAATGAAATTAAGATATTCCTATGAGTAGTATGGTTCGATGATGAGAGGAGGTTGGTTCGGGCACGTGGATCATAGGTCATGCCTAGAACCACAACAATAACAATTCTTGATCTTTATATTCCCATCAACATCATGAACAATATATAATGCATGATTGTAATGATAAGTCAACTCTTAAAGATATATAACTTGACTTATGTCGAGCTATATTGTTACAGAGCTAAATTTGCACTTTCGAGCTTTTGGTCTCGTAGCATTTTGGTGTGCGATATGTGTGCTCTTGATGATATAAATGAAATACAAGCTATTCCTACGAGTAGTATGATTTGATGATTGGGGGGAGTTTGGTTCGGGCACGTGGATCATGGGTTATGCCTTTCGAGCCAAATTCCATCTATCGAATGACAAAAATATAAAGAGGTGATATATTGACTGGTTGTGAATATGGCAGTGATTGTATTTTGATCTTGAGGTTATCTATCTAACAATTGTGATCCAACGGTTTTGAAATAGGGAACATGAAAAAGACTAGACAAAAGACAAAAACTAAGCGGCAAAAACTTATTGATTTTGACTAGTACCTATAGCGACGACATGTAGTCGTCATAGGTCGTCGCTAAAAGCTCTTATTTTTTTTTTTTAATTACTACAAGAAATTATCATCCCATTGCATGACACCATTTAGTGTGAAATTTGTATACAATGTCCAGTCAATTTCGTAATCTAATTTCAAATATATTGAACTAAATTAAATATGAAATTTCGAATTAAGTGGTCTCGCCAACCTCCTGAAAAGGGAGGACTTTATCTGGTTTGAATTTGTGTAGTTGTGAGTACAGTGACATGCAGAAGATGAGAATTCGAATTGTGACATATGGTGTACGCGGAATAGTAAATTTGAGAACATTTGTATATGGCTGAATCCGCTGTTTAATTTACGAACCCATTGCAAATTATATCCGCAAATATTCAATAAAGTGCATATGATAATATACAATCCCACGTTCACAAACAATAGCGTATACGAACGACCACAACACTGACATGATTATTAGCTAGCCATTATTTTGTGATTAGAAAGTTGTTTCATATCTGTTTAGTTTTCATTTGAACAACATTTTTGTGTAGTTTAACAATGCAAAATTATAATCCTAAGATAAGAAAGAGAGACGTTAAAAGATGTAACTAAGGGCGAAGCTAATAGGGTGACTAGTGGGTACCGAGTCACCCTTAACCAACTCACTTAATTTGTTTTTACATTAAACACTCTTATTCTATAGACATGTCTACAAAATTCAATAAATAAATAACTTGAATAATAAAAGACAACATTGTAGATTAATTTTTAAAACAATATTTATCATTATAACTTTTTACGTTAAGCATGACCGACCCCCTTAACTAAAAATCTTAATTTTGCCCCTATTTGTTAACAAATTGATGGTCAATACAAGAGTGTTTATTAAACACTTAGGTCCATTTACGCTATCTTTATTCTATCCGTGGCCTGAATACCAAACTCGCATAAGATTATCAAATAATCCCTATAAGATTGACGTAAATTGGGTTAAGTTTGATATTCTGGACCACCATTATTCATTCTTCATAAGATTGCAATTTTTTTTCCTCACATTTACATTTATCCTTAAACTTGCACAATAGTTTTTATGTATGCCCTTTGTGTTTTGTGATATTTTACCTTTTTACGGGTGTAATAAAAAAGTTAACATCGATGCGAAGTTGGCTCAGAATGCCTATGAACTGAATAAGGGTATATCGAACAATTATTAAAGTTAATAAAATATTGAACATAAATGCTTAGCTTCTCTTTTGTTGTTAAGGACTTGTATATTTGTGATTTCACTATATCCACAGTCGTACGTAGCTACATGGAGGTGATGGCCAATGCAAATGTATTTTTACTATGAAATACCTATCAACCAATTATTCAAATATTACCTCTAATATGACAATGATAAATTGTTTTAATGATATGATTTGTAAACGTAATTTTTTTGCATTAATTTGGTATAAAATAAATATAAAAACGAATGAAACAATATATGAAAAAATATTGTGTAAAGTACCACATAGATGATAGATAAATCTAGTACATAAATACTATTTGGGTATAAATTATAAAATGAAGATAAAAGACATAAAAGGATATGTATAAAACAATATCGTATAAGTTAAAGGATTAGAAATGAAAATTTGAAGATGAAAACAAACGCTATGTTCTCCAGTCTGATTTGAGAAGGAAATTAAAAGAAAAGAAAAGAAACATAAATTAAATGGTTAGTGTTCTTGAGATTTTCTGAAAAAGAAAGGAAAGAAAAATGGTAGGAAAGTTTGGCTATTTTTGAACTAAAATCTTCCGCCCAGATCTGAGCAAAAGAGCGAAGAAAGTATTTCTTTTCTTTTCTTCTTCACTTCTATATATTCTTCAGTTTACTTTTCTTTTCTATTAATATAAAACTGAGAACAGTGCGAAAGATTAGTGGGGTCAGAAGATCTAACTAACCCGGTTTTACAAAGAAATTTTACACATCTACAAAAGAAAATGAAAATCAGCCCGTTTTTCAAAAAAGTCCATTTATAAACATATAACTTTTATTAGGAAGGGCATCATGCTATTTGCATTTGTCTGCATATTTATTCAATCTGTTTTTCCTTTACATGTTGTGAGTAGATAGTGATGCAAGTATAAAGAGTAATATCCTTTGCAACAATTCGTGCATGTGAATCGATAATGGGTTACACGACGATCCTGGAAGTACCTCGAAGACGACCGATCTTTTTTCTTTCGATAAAGCAATGCTTATACGTATTAGGATAAGAGTTATGACGTGACATCGACGATGATCGTATGCGTGAATACTCAAAAGGAGAAGTTTCCTTGGAAACTTTTAATGTATGAAAATGGATATTGTTCAACATAATGATCTTAAAGAACGGAAGGCAAATAACTTTTTTGCTTTATTGTTTTCTAAAGGTGTTGCAAGTATAAGAAAAGAATTTGACGTGCATTGTGGTCATAAAAAGAACGTTAAGAAGTTAGTGGTATCCCTTTAAAAAGACATATTTGTCTTTTGAATTGTATTCAACTAAAATAACATAAGTTCCAGGTAGACGATGATGTCAAATTGTCAAAAACTAGTAGGACCAAAGTTACAAAAGCACGATATCATCGACATAAAAAAGAGGAGATAAAGTAAATGTGATTCTAGTCTAGATATTGTAGTAACGGACACTGTTTATATTTAATATTGAAGTACAATAACTGGAACAACATAGCAACTTAACGTGATCAAAGTTGATATATGAACAACCTGAATAAAAGTCCTATACAGAAACTACAAAGAACTAAGACCAAGTACCGCGTGTTAAACACGATTCCTTTAAAATAGTTCACGTGTACTATTTCAATAACGGTTGTTTTCAAGGCACAACGGCCAAAGCCGCGTATTGCCGGAATTAACAACTTGACCGAAATTTTTATGGAATCGTTATGAGTACGGTGGAGAGAAAGAAATATGTGAAAGTTTTTGGGTGTCACTTTGAAACAACATAAAGCAAATATTTTTTTCTCCTAAATGGGAAAGGATACACAATTCAAACCAGATAAATGCCATTGAAGGAAAACTTGTAACATAAGGTTAAGTTTTTTGTGACAACTTTCTATTCATGGACCAACTTTTAAACTGAATTTAAAAGCTCGTTACGAAGCTCTCACATGGACTACGTAACCATATAATGCTTTAACCATAATAATTATATTTACTAGTAATAGTTATCCACGTCCAAAGTTAANTGATTAAGAAGTTGGTTTAATCACTAAAAAAAAAGTTAATGAACACTGATTTTTCACTAAAATTTTCTGATAAATATAAGGTCGACAAAGTACGTGTACAAACTACAAAGTGACGATAAAACAACCGTCACTGCACCAAGTATTTTAAAGTTACATCATGTATTTTAAAGTGACGCAATGAGCTGGTGTATTTAAATTACCAAATTGCCCCCATGGTCCATCTATAAAATCTGTCCACTGTCAATTCAATTTCCATATCATTTTGTCATTTCAACAAACAAAAACTCATTCCTCTCTTTAGTAAAAAGAAATAAAATGGACACTTTAGCTGATCTAAATTGCACCGCCATCGAAGGAAGATCATCAAACTTCTCTGAATGTTCGTCGCTTTCATCTATCTCTGACCACAGCGAGTTTACACAAACTAATAGTGGTAGAGGCAGGAGCCGTAAGTGGAAGAAGCTAATGAAGAAGTTGGTTCAAGGAAGCAAGAAAAGCTTTTATGGATCTTCCAAGCCTATGGTATATGGTTATGACGCTGTTAGTTACTCGCTCAATTTTGATGACGGAAATCATAATGATGATTATCATTTTTACGGATCTAGATATTCTCAAGCTTTAGGCGAATGCTCGTAGGATCAATAAGAGGGCCATCATCATGTAAACTAGATTTTTTTTTGTTTGATTGTAAATATCTAAATTAGTTGTTAAATGAAATATGTTGATTTCACAATTAAGTCTGCAATTCATGTTTAGTCAAAGAGTTTCTTTCTGTTGGCCAAAACTCTACGAAAAATTATTGTTTCATGAGACCATTAAGTCAAATAACACATGTCACGTTCATTCACGTATTAATTTCTTTAATTTATAGATGTAAACAAATATAAACGTAAGCAATGCCCCTCGTGTATCTATACGTGATCACTTTACCCATTTTAACAGATGCTTAATAAATTAATAAAATTTAGAATGATTAACCACCTCAGTGGACCTTCTCATAGTAAAGCATACTTTTTTTTTTTTTTTTTTTTTTTTTTTTTTTTTTCCCTCGTAAAGTAACATGCACACGATGATACTAATAGCTGTGATGAGTGTTGCAACTTGCAAATGAAAGCTTAGGTGCGTGGAATATTAAATTTGAGAACATTTTATATGGTTGAGTTCGAGTTGGTTTACGTAACCCACTACCAATGCTAATTAATATCCGGGAATCCGGGATTATATATTAAGTTGGTGCTTGTCTAGTAATGGTACTCCATATTGTATGAGAAAAAGAATTCCGTAAATATACATGTGTATGTTGTACTATAATGATTGATGCTGAAACTTACTTGCATCTAATAATGAATTATATCACGCAAAATAAGCTAGAGGTTGAGTTAAAAAGAGTGAACACATTTATTGAATATAACAGTAATTACAATGGTTTTTCCAAGGTTTCATAATCAAATAGGTATAGAGATTGCCAACTAATGGTTAAGATGAACCTTTTCATCGTATACGTTTAAGATACACGTACTCCTTCAAGCTAAGGCTATGAGGATCCTTATATGCTTTCGTCAACCATTTTGTTAATGAGCTTCCTCCACCTATGGCTCCGCCGGTCACTTCTCTTTGTTTCTGTATATTCTATTGTGATCGAGCTGCATAGATGGTGGCGATGAGCTTCTCCAGGAGTTGGTTGCATTGGTCTTCCATTTCAAGGAGAGACAAATGCGTATAGCGTGTGAAAAAAATTGCCGTTAAAAAAAATGAGTCAACTTATTTAACCATACAAAATTACCAAATAACCCTCCTTGAAATAGATGAAAATATACTACACATTTGTCTCTCCTTGAAATAGAAGATAGAGAAATTTGCATGCATTGAAGATCATGATGCAGCAAAATGATGATATATATGCAGCAAAATGTACACATACAGAAATTTGAATGCATTGAAGATCATGATGAATATAAATGTTTGTGGCTATTCAAAAATGTTAATTCAAATATTATGTAATCATGTTCTAAAAATTGTGTGTTCATTTTTGTACTGCTTATTGTATTATTTCACTACACCACAAAAGACTTTTAGAGAGGGACACAATTAGAGACAGCATATGGTTGTCACTAAAGGTTAGGAGGGGCCCACAATTTTCAACACTTTTGCAAATGTTTGACCAATTTTTTTTTGCAACAACCTATGTTGTCGCCAAATGTTAGTTTACAATTTTTTTATTTTTTTATTTTTTTTTTGGTCAAAAATTAAATAGCCTTGAAAAAAATAAAAAATCTGCCACATGTTAAAACCAATTAAAAATATTAAACTTTTTTTTAATATTTGTTAAAATTACTTGTAAAAAATATATAAATTAGTGTATTCAAAAATTACTATTTTATTAAGTTACAAAAATTATTTTTGTAGTTGAAGTGTGTTTAAAATTATTTATAATTGTTAAAATGAGAAATAAAATATTATTATTTCTGTATCCCAATGATGTTGTCCACGAAGGCTCAATGTTAACCCACCTAAAAACAGCCAACATTGTAAATGATATTCTTAAAAATTCTACCTTTTTCGTTTATACCGACCGCCTTTCACACACTGATACATACACCGACTCGAACCTTGTAGACTACACACACGTACATGCAGTCTAATTATTTTAGGTTTTTTTCTCTGAAGATTTAATTACAAATAATTAAAGACGAAGAGTTTGGGTTCCAATTTGGATTTTTTTTTTGTCTATGTTCGGTTCATGTTCAATTATACTTTACTGTGAGAATAAAAAAGGTATGTACATGATTTTGGCAGTGTTCTAAAAGGCACGCCAAAGCGTCGCCAAGGCACGAGGCGTGGTGATGAGACGAAAAATGTTACGTTTTTAGGGGTCCGTGTGAGTCCTAATTCGTATATTATTTGATCGGATTTCACCCAAAGTCGTTTCTTTTCTCATTTTAGGTACTTTTGAGGAGAAAATCACAAAAGAAGCATTTTCGGGCGTTTTCGGAGTGAAAAAGTGCGGAAAACAACAAAATCTCAAAAGACCCTAAAGTGCACAGAAGGTGACGGCGTCGCAAGCTTTAACGTGACGACGTCAGGAACAACTGAAGTGAAGAATTGGAAGTTACTCATGACGGGCCAGAGAGTTTTTAGCCTAGTTTGGTGGCGGCGTCAGGGAAGGCCGTCAGATCTGGAACAAGGCGGCATGACGACGTCAAGA
>LBNU01000596.1:72818-83998 GCA_014162995.1 Artemisia annua
CGTTTCTGGAATAATTATACTAAAGGTATGTTTATTCTTTTAATTTTGGCTTTTTTAATTTTTGTTCTATTATAAATTTAATCTTGGTACATTTGTTTTTGTTTACGTTCGTGTACAAGACACCACGCCGCCGCCGCCGGACAACTGCTTTCCGCCGCTGCTACCGCCGACAACCACAACCACCCACCACACAAATTAAAGGCTTGTTTATGTTTTAATTTTTTAGTTTAAGTTTGTTTATTTAGTTATTTAATTTCTTTAATTTTGGTCATTTTGAGGGTTTTTTTTTTATTATTATTATAAATATGTTTAAGGGTTATTTTTGCTCGCTGCCGCTGCTACGTGCCGTCTGCCACCGCCGAACACCACAGCCACCCCACCCTCATCTGTTTTGTTTAAAGGTTTGTTAGATTTGATGTTTAAAAATTTATATTAAGTTGTTTTTTGGGGTAAAAGGGTTAATTCACCCCGGTAAAATTATTATATTAAGTTGTTGATATATATGTATGTGTATTTGCCGTTAAAATGTTGTTTAGTTTTGAGTCGTGTTTGTTTAGTGATAGTATTTGCAGTTAAAATGTTGTTTAGTTTTGACTCGTTTATTTGGATATAGTTTGCAGTGATGTAGCTATAAAACTTTTAGATGTGAGCGGTTTAACTCATGTTTGTTTTGAGCTATTTACTGTTAAGAGATTGATTAGGTTGTTGATGACGATTTTGTATGATAAAATGTTTGTTGGTGTTATATAATTTGAAAGATCTCTTTGTTTTGATGATGTTTACGGATAATAGTATGGATGGAGACACAATTATTAATTTTTTGTTTATAATGAAGCAATGGTCCAAAAAGATGACTTAATTTGACAGGGTTAATGACTTGGTAATTTGCTTGTCTATGCTTCGCCGATTATATACATATATTTCAAACTGTGTATTCTTGTTTTAATTAGAGCTAGTAATATGACAGAGGTATGGTTAGCGATAACAAGTTGCGGATATTATATATAATACAGTCCACTGATTTAGTGTTGACCTTGTTCCAAATTCACTTTCAATATTATATAGAATACAGTCCACCGATTTAGTGTAGTTTACTTGATAATTGAAAAAATATAGGTATATTCATTAGAATTTGGATAAGTATGTGAATTTGGTTGATTGATATATTAACCCAACTAGTTGAATATGCTCCAAACAATGATGAGGGTTTTGGTTATAGCTACATCTGCTATCTAATTCATGGAAATATTGGTTTTAGTGTGCCAGGTTTTGTAATGCAGGTCTACCAAGTGATCTTACCATCGTCGTAGACGTTGTAAACTTCCACCTTCACAAGGTATTGTTTCTTCTAACTTGCAAGGTTCATCACTATAGCCGGCTCTATAATGTATCTATACAGTTTAGTTTTGTTTTTGTTTAGTATAAAGTTTAACTTATTGAGTATTGTTTTTGTAGAGATTTATAGTTGAAGGTTCGTGTTGTTGGTGTAAGAGCAACAGAGGGGCTTCCACTTGTTAAGAATTCTATACTAGATGTGCTCCTCAAGTTATGATGTGGATACACGGATATGTGTTTTAGTTTTTAGCTTGATTGTATTGTTGTATTTTGAATACTATGACTTCGTTTCTTTGTTTTGTAATGAAGTAAGTGGACAAATGCATTTTGTATCCTAGTTTTGGGTTATTAATAGATTTGGTTTTGGTAGATTTATCCGAAAAAATTTCCGAAATATAAACGTGGAATAGCAGCTGCTGCATTTTTTTGGCTGTGCAGACACCAGGGCCGTCGCGAAAAGGCCATCTGTCGTCACTAAAAATTGCCACTCAAAAATTGGTCAGCCATATAAATCCATTTTTTGACGACAACAATGTCGTCTCCAAATGCTTTCCGTTTTTTTAAAACTTTATTTTAATTATTAATATTTTCTAAATAAATAAATAAGCAAAAAAGAATAAATTTTATGGAAAATTTTCAGTGACGACGCTGGTTGTCACTAAATGTGAGGGCCCCACTCCGGTCAAGGTTTTGGTTGAAAGTTAGCGGGTCCCACACTTTTGTCACCAAAAGTAGAAAATTGTTGTCGCAAAAACTTTCTGTGACGGACTATAGGCGACAACCCTTTGGGCGACAACCCGTTGTCACCAAAACCATTAGCGACAACAAAGTGACACTTTTGGAGACAACACTGTCTGTAGCTAAAAGTGGTTGATGTTGTAGTGTTTTTGCATTACGTTTTCTCTAGTATTACTTAATTTATTTTGTACTGCTTGTTGTATTATTTTTACATTACGTTTTCTCTAGTATTACAAAATAGGTCAATTGAAACTATGTTTCGATGTTGTTATACGGACAATCACTGGGTTATATGGTGATACAGTAACCAGTGTTGTGCATAGATCAATTTGAAAGCTTGTAATTAACAATACTGTGGAATCTTTCTCTCCTCAATTTTTTGCTTGTTTTTGTCTAATATAATCTTTTATCTGATGTGGAAAAAGAAATGAAGTAATACCAAGTCACTGATCATGATCAAACACAAAGTTGATAGTGCCTCAAAGTTACTGTATTATGTATTTGGAGCTTAAATTAGGTGACAACCTTTATTATGCATATACGTAAGTACGTAACACAAGTACTCGAATGGGCCACAAGATCCGCCCATAACTTAACTTTTAAGTCGACTACTTTTTACTAAAGTTAGAAACAAGAGGATAAGACTTAATTTCACATGCAATGTGCCTATAGATATACTTCTTAGATATATAATAACCTAAAATATCAAACAAGCAAAAACCTCTATAAACTAATACTCGTTAAATTAATAATCTCGATAAAATTAATAATTTGTCCGGTCCTAACTTAGGACCAGTATAAATTTAAATCTCAATCAATAAAATAATAAGATAATTTTTTTGAAACCCCAGTGTATATATATTGGTCCCAACGAAATTATAAATTAATAATTACTAAAAAAATTCTATACGTATATATAAATGCCATACGTAATTGGTACTTGTACAAATTCAATTAATTCAATTAAGCTCAGGGGCGGACCTAGGCTTCGACTTTGGGGGGGCGGTGCCCTCCACGACTCGTCGAAAAAGTTCAGATTTTAGTGTAAAAAAAATTTTTTTGGGACCATTTTATTAAAGTGCACCTCCCCAAAAAATCAAATTGCCCCTCACCTTGAAGTCAAAAATGTAAAAATCTTAGTTTTTAGTGTTAAAAAAAAAATTATGACTTTTTTTTATTAAGATGCATCACGAATTTTTATCAAAATTTTTTTTTTCGGCCCCCGCCTTGGAAAATCCTGGGTCCGCCACTGATTAAGCTCATACGTATAGAAGTTGTCCCAATGAAACTAACTTTTTATTTATTAAAAAAAATGAACTTAACAAATTCATTTAATTTTTGAATGTGAAATTGTGAATTTACAAAATGTTAATTAAAATTTGTTTTTTTTTTAATTTATTTTTCATCTCTAAGTATACATTGTAACTAGTATACTGGATTTGAAAATTTAAAAGTCATACGTAAAACCTTTTTAAATTAATAAAATATTAATTTATCGATATAATAATATCTCACTAAATTAATAAAATATCCCGGTCCCAACATCATTAATTCATAGAGGTTTTACTGTACTCAACAGTACTTAAAGTAATTAGTCTATATGCTCTTATTATTCTGTGGCAAGCTAATGTTTATTTTAATTAGTTAGGGTCATTAAAAATAAACAGAAATATTATGATCCAACACTCTGTATATATGGTCAAGATTTCTTTAGAGCCCAAGTAGAACATATATACTATTTTGCCTTCCTTTTTATGGATGTACGTAACTTATGATTGATAGGAGCTGTGACGCGTATCACAACTAAAGGCTTATGCCGTATGAAAAATATAATTGATACCTTTTATTTGTGTAGTAAAATTTTCTGTAAATTACCAATAGGCACATGCATGTACAGACTACAGAGTTGAGTTTCTTAGTTCACGTAACAAAATGTCATTTCGTTAATGGGCGATACGCCATCGGCTATCTTACAAACCGAAGGCCAATACTCTTGTTTGCTTTTAGGCTCTTTTCTATAAGTAAACCTTACATGATAAGTTTTGATGACAATGAAGTCATCACTACTTTAAAAGAGGACCTTTAAGAGGTTAGTGGATACCGGTGTTCATAAAAAAAGTGTCTTTAGATTTGATATAAACAAGAATATCGTTGTTTCGAGGTGGATGGCGTCGATAACATGTAGGACTACCAAAATACACTAGTGTCAATCTTTAGAAATTATAATAAAGTAAATGTGATTCTAGTCAAAATATAAGGCCGACAAAGTATGTGTAAAGCTTGCAAACTGACGATATAACGACCCGTTTTACATCATGCATGCATTTAAAGTAAACACATTCCGAGCTTAGAATAATTAAATTATCAACTATAAAATCTGTCCATTGCCAATTCAAATTTCCATATCATTTTGTCATTCCAACAAACAATAACTCATTCCTCTCTTTACAAAAAGATGGACACTTTAGCTGATCTTAATTATAGCACCACAACTGAAGGAAGATCATCTAACTTTTCTCAATGTTCGTCCCTTTCATCCGTTTCTGACCACGATATTGAGTTTACTCAAACGGATAATGGTAGAAGCACAAGCACTAGCCAAAAGTGGAAGAAGCTAATGAAGAAGCTGGTTCAAAGAAGCAAGAAAAGCTTATATGGATCTTCCAAGACTGTGGTATATGGGTACGACGCTGTTAGTTACTCGCTCAATTTTGATGACGGAAATCATAGTGACGAATATTATTTGTACGGATCTAGATGTTCTCAAGCTTTAGGTGAATGCTCATAGGATCAATTAGCTAGGAAGTTTATAGCGGCATCATCATGTACAAAATGTATTCTTTTGTTACGCTATTCATATCATGTAATTAGCAGTTTCAATATAGTGAAGTGAAATGATCTCACATTTTATGCTGCAACTTATATCTACGTTCTGGCCAATATCATCCCATTGCATGACACCATTTAGTGTGAAATTTGTATACCATGTCCAGTCAATTCTCGTAATCTAATTTCAAATCTATTGAACTAAATTAAATATGAAATTTTGAATTAAGTGGCCTCGCCAACCTCCTGAAAAGGGAGGACTTTATCTGGTTTGAATCTGTGTAGTGGTGAGTTCAAACCCCGTGGATTAGTCAACCAAGTCGAAACCCAGAAAAAGAAAAAAACTAAAATATGAAATTAAGCCATTTCATGCACGAAGTAAAGTGACATGCAGAAGATGAGAATTCGAATTGCGACGTATGGTGTACGCGGAATAGTAAATTTGAGAACATTTGTATATGGCTGAATCCGCTGGTTAATTTACAAACCCATTGCCAATTAAATCCGCAAATATTCAATAAATTGCATATGATAATATACAAACCCACGTTCACAAACAATAGCGTACTGCGTATATGAACGACCACAACACTGACATGATTATTAGCTAGGCAGCTAGCCATTATTTTGTGATTTGAAAGTTGTTTCATATCTGTTTAGTTTTCATTTGAACAACATTTTTTTTTAGTTTAACAATGCAAAATTATAATCCTAAGACAAGAAAGAGAGACGTAAAAAGATGTAAGTAAGGGCGAAGCTAATAGGGTGACTAGTGGGTACTGAGTCACCCTTAATCAACTCACTTAATTCGCTAGTTATTTAGCTTACAGTCAGTTTTTTTTTATATTAAACACTCTTATTCTATAGACATGTCTACAAAATTCAATAAATGAATAACTTGAATAATAAAAGACAACATTGTAGATTATTATTTATTTATTTTTTTTATGAACAGATATTTCATTTCATGCCTCACAAATGGATGAAATTTGAACACAACAAGTTACATCAAACATACACAACGTAACAAGTTACGACAAAACAAGACATACACCATAACAGTTGTGACAAACTACAACAANTATTCTATAGACATGTCTACAAAATTCAATAAATGAATAACTTGAATAATAAAAGACAACATTGTAGATTATTATTTATTTATTTTTTTTATGAACAGATATTTCATTTCATGCCTCACAAATGGATGAAATTTGAACACAACAAGTTACATCAAACATACACAACGTAACAAGTTACGACAAAACAAGACATACACCATAACAGTTGTGACAAACTACAACAACACCATACAAGGGAGGGATGAATCACCAGAGTGAGCTTTTGGCAGACACAACTATATGAAGGTGTAGCTTGACAAAAATACATAAAGTACATAAGACATACAAAGAAGATAAAACTAGGCATTCTTAAAGGAGTCAGACCTAAACCTAACAGATCTAGAGCCAAAACCCAAAGCAGCATCAGGCCATCGATGGCAGACCGCAACAGATCTGAGCAGAGGAGTCCGGGTGGTGGCGGCAGCGAACGGCGAGTGGCGACAGCTGGGAGATGACCGATCTGTGGGTAAGGATTATTATTGAAAGCAAGGGAAAATACAAAAAAGCGCCGGACGGCCGGCCGAGACCAGCGGCCGGCTTTATTTAGAAAGAGGGTGTGGATTGGTTGGAGGAATATAGAGAGAGGTAGAAGGAATTTTAGAGAGAGAGAGTGGTAGGTCACATAAAAATTAATCTACAATTTTTCTTTAAATTTTAGATTAATTTTTAAAACAGTATTTATCACTATAACTTTTTACGTTAAGCATGAGTGACCCCCTTAACTAAAAATCTTAACTTTACCCCTATTTGTTAACAAACTGATCATGGTCAATACAAGAGTGTTTATTAAACTCTTAGGTCCATTTACGCTATCTTTATTCTATCCGTGGCCTGAATACCAAACTCGCATAAGATTATCAAATAATCCCTATAAGCTAGATTGACGTAAATTGGGTTAAGTTTGATATTCGGGACCACCATTATTCATTGATTGCATTTTTTTTTTTTTTTTTTTTTTTTCTCACATTTACATTTATCCTTAAACTTGCACAATAGTTTTTATGTTTGCCCTTTGTTTTTTGTGATATTTTACCTTTTTACGGGTGTAATAAAAAAGTTAACATCGATGCGAAGTTGGCTCAGAATGCCTATGAACTGAATAAGGGTATATCGAACAATTATTAAAGTTAATAAAACATTGAACATATATAAATGCTTAGCTTCTCTTTGTTGTTAAGGACTTGTATATTTGTGATTTCACTATATCCACAGTCGTACGTAGCTACATGGAGGTGATGGCCAATGCAAAAGTATTTTTACTATGCCATTGGTTACATCTAGACTTATCACTATTAAAGTTGTTATGAAATACCTATCAACCAATTATTCAAATATTACCTCTAACATGACAATGATAAATTGTTTTAATGATATGATTTGTAAACGCAATTTTTTGCATTACTTTGGTATAAAATACTCCCTTCGTCCAAAATTTATTGTCCATGATTGACTCTTTTAGTCTTTCTTTTTCAACTTTGACCTTAAATATTTTTGTGGGTGTTATATATTATTTGATGCAAAATATATAAATGGATTAGGTTTTAAGTGTACTTTTCAATGGTATAATTTTTCATTAAGTGTTATATAATAAAAAATATATGTTTACGGTCAAAGTTGAAACAACTTGACTTTGAAAATTCAAAGTGGATAATAATTTTAGGACGGAGGGAGTAAATATAAAAAACGAATGAAACAATATGTGAAAAAATATTGTGTAAAGTACCACATAGATGATAGATAAATATAGTACATAAATACTGTTTGGGTATAAATTAATAAATTATAAAATGAAGATAAAAGACATAAAAGGATATGTATAAAACAATATCGTATAAGTTAAAGGATTAGAAATGAAAATTTGAAGATGAAAACAAACGCTATGTTCTCCGGTCTGATTTGAGAAGGAAATTAAAAGAAAAGAAACATAAATTAAATGGTTAGTGTTCTTGAGATTTTTTAGAAGAAAAAGGAAAGGAAAATGGGAGGAAAGTTTGGCCTTTTTTGAACCAAAATCTTTCGCCCAGATCTGAGCAGAAGAGCGAAAAAAGTATTTCTGTTCTTTTCTTCTTCACTTCTATTCTTCAGATTACTTTTCTTTCCTATTAATATAAAACTGGAGAACGGTGCGAAAGATTTGTGGGGACAGGAGATCTAACTAACCGGTTTTACAAAGAAATTTTATACATCTACAAAAGAAAATGAAAATCAGCCCATTTTTCAAAAAAGTCCATTTATAAACATATAACTTTTATTAGGAAGGGCATCATGCTATTTGCATTTGTCTGCATATTTATTCAATCTGTTTTTCCTTTACATGTTGTGAGTAGATAGTGATGCAAGTATAAAGAGTAATATCCTTTTCAACAATTCGTGCATGTGAATCGATAATGGGTTACACGACGATCCTGGAAGTACCTCGAAGACGACCGATCTTTTTTCTTTCGATAAAGCAATGCTTATACGTATTAGGATAAGAGTTATGACGTGACATCGACGATGATCATATGCGTGAATACTCAAAAGGAGAAGTTCCCTTGGAAACTTTTAATGTATGAAAATGGATATTGTTCAACATAATGATCTTAAAGAACGGAAGGCAAATAACTTTTTTGCTTTATTGTTTTCTAAAGGTGTTGCAAGTATAAGAAAAGAATTTGACGTGCATTGTGGTCATAACAAGAACGTTAAGAAGTTAGTGGTATCCCTTTAAAAAGATATATTTGTCTTTTGAATTGCATTCAACTAAAATAACATAAGTTCCAGGTAGACGATGATGTCAAATTGTCAAAAACTAGTAGGACCAAAGTTACAAAAGCACGATATCATCGACATAAAAAATAGGAGATAAAGTAAATGTGATTCTAGTCTAGATATTGTAGTAACGGATACTGTTTATATTTAATATTGAAGTACAATAACTGGAACAACATAGCAACTTAACGTGATCAAAGTTGATATATGAAAAACCTGAATAAAAGTCCTATACAGAAACTACAAAGAACTAAGACCAAGTACCGTGTTAAACACGATTCCTTTAAAATAGTTCACGTGTACTATTTCAATAACGGTTGTTTTCAAGGCACAACGGCCAAAGCCGCGTATTGCCGGAATTAACAACTTGACCGAAATTTTTATGGAATCGTTATGAGTACGGTGGAGAGAAAGAAATACGTGAAAGTTTTTGGGTGTCACTTTGAAACAACATAAAGCAAATATTTTTTTCTCATAAATGGGAAAGGATACACAATTCAAAGTTCAAACCAGATAAATGCCATTAAAGGAAAACTTGTAACATAAGGTTAAGTTTTTTGTGACAACTTTCTATTCATGGACCAACTTTTAAACTGAATTTAAAAGCTCGTTACGAAGCTCTCACATGGACTACGTAACCATATAATGCTTTAACCATAATAATTATATTTACTAGTAATAGTTATCTACGTCCAAAATTAATGAAAACTGATTTTTCACTAAAGTTTTCTGATAAATATAAGGTCGACAAAGTATGTGTACAAACTACAAAGTGACGATAAAACAACTGCCACTACACCAAGTATTTTAAAGTTACATCATGTATTTTAAAGTGACGCAATGAGCTGGTGTATTTAAATTACCAAATTGCCCCCATGGTCCATCTATAAAATCTGTCCACTGTCAATTCAATTTCCATATCATTTTGTCATTTCAACAAACAAAAACTCATTCCTCTCTTTAGTAAAAAGAAATAAAATGGACACTTTAGCTGATCTAAATTGCACCGCCATCGAAGGAAGATCATCAAACTTCTCTGAATGTTCGTCGCTTTCATCTATCTCTGACCACAGCGAGTTTACACAAACTAATAGTGGTAGAGGCAGGAGCCGTAAGTGGAAGAAGCTAATGAAGAAGTTGGTTCAAGGAAGCAAGAAAAGCTTTTATGGATCTTCCAAGCCTATGGTATTTGGTTATGACGCTGTTAGTTACTCGCTCAATTTTGATGACGGAAATCATAATGATGATTATCATTTTTACGGATCTAGATGTTCTCAAGCTTTAGGTGAATGCTCGTAGGATCAATAAGAGGGCCATCATCATGTAAACTAGATTTTTTTTGTTTGATTGTAAATATCTAAATTAGTTGTTAAATGAAATATGTTGATTTCACAATTAAGTCTGCAATTCGTGTTTAGTCAAAGAGTTTCTTTCTGTTGGCCAAAACTCTACGAAAAATTATTGTTTCATGAGACCATTAAGAATATAACATGTCACGTTCATTCACGTATTAATTTCTTTAATTTATAGATGTAAACAAATATAAAAGTAAGCAATGCCCCTCGTGTATCTATACGTGATCAATTTACCCATTTTAACATATGCTTAATAAATAATACTCTCACCGTAATAAATTTATTGTCCACTATTGACTTTAATTTTCTTTCTTCTTCAACTTTGACCTTAAATATTTTTGTGGGTGTTATATAATATTTGATGCAAAATATATAAATGAATTGGGTTTTAAGTGTACTTTTCAATTGTATAATTTGTCATCAAGAATTATATAATAAAAAATATATATTTATGGCCAAAGTTGAACCGGTTTAACTTTGAAAATTCAAATTGGACAATAATTTTAGAACGGAGGGAGTAATAAAATTTATAATGATTAACCACCTCAGTGGACCTTCTCATAGTAAAGCATACTTTTTTTTTTCTCGTAAAGTAACATGCACACGATATGATGATACTAAGAGCATGGGGAGTGTTAATATGTTAACACCAAGTTTTTTGTGCCACGTCAGTGCCACGTCAGCGCCACATTATCTCAGCACCAAATAACATAACACCAAACAACACTAGGAAATCATAACACCTAATAACACCACTTTTTACAAATTTACAAATTCTACCAATAAAATATCATTCATACCATTTCAGCCTTTGGATAACCATTTGCCCTGCTTTTTGAGCACTTTATTCTTTCATCAATACGGAGTATATCCTGTTAACACGTATACATAAGTTCAGAAGAATACATGTCTAAGAAGGTGAGCTGGGACTTTTTTTATTGACTAAAAAAATGGGTCTATAAATAAATAAACTCCATCAAATCCAACTTCCATTTCAACATTCAACAAAACCACACTTTCACAAACAAAACAAGAACAGTTTCAAAAAAAAAAA
>LBNU01000596.1:84178-114162 GCA_014162995.1 Artemisia annua
ACCTCATGGTCACTATCAATCTCCATTACATGCCCGCTTTGCTCCCCTAGCGAGGGTGCAACCTCAGGCCCCAATTCAGAACTTGTCACCTCCTCACTAAGAGCACCAAATGGGTTCTTAGTGATGATATCACTTAAATCATTATGAATATACTTATTAGGAGTATGCACACCACTCTTTGCTTGATTAACCGGTTGATCTTGAGCGGCATGCACATTAGGGCCACTAGCATTCTTATGTACATCACTTTTAGCTTGATTATCCAATAAGTTATCCTTAGAAACTTCCTTAGGAACATAGGGTACCTTGTTAGTACCATTAACTTTTGAAGACGACGCTCCATCAGATCCCATTTTCTTATTCGAAACTGGCTGCCAACGATAATTCAATGTAACCCTAGGTTTAGAAAATCGAACTCCATCAATAACCTTCTCTTGAGTTGGCTCTTTTCCCTTACCTTTACGTTTAGCAGCAGCTACAAATCCTTCCTCATCAACATTAGTCAGAACATTATGTTGTTTAACATTCTTAGGGCATGCAGCATCATTATGGTCAAAGATTTTGCATGAAGCACAACGAGGCAGCTTCCATTCATATTCAATATCAACGCGCACCAACGAATGACCTAGACCATTCGAAAATGGAATAGCCACAACCACATGATCCATTAACGCGGCAAGAGATGATATTTCAACAAGAGCACGAGCATATGAATTCTGACCCCAAGACTTAACACACATAGAACTAGTGTATGAATCCAACATAATAGGCTTACCAATTTGAGTCGTAATCAAACTTAATCCAACCTCCGTATAAGCAACAATTGGAACATTATGTAATTTCAACCATACGGGTGCTGAAGTAACTTCCTCCTTAGCAAGCGTAGTATTAGGGGTCCAAATGTTTAGGAAAATGGGCATTGAACGAATCAACCACGGCCCCGACTCTAACACTTTATCCATACCATCCTTAGTAGAGAATTGAAACAAAAAGAATCCATTATTCAACATCACACGTTCCAACCCAAACTTTGCCCATGTATTCTTAACATAATTCTCCACTATAGGAAAAGCAAGCCGTTTCCCAATAAAATACCCATAAAGAGTATTAGCAAACCTGGCTGAAACATCCTCAATCTCTTTTAAAGGAATTGTGACATGAGCCCCTTCCACTCGCTCCTCATTACGGAGCTCACATATGTTCACGGATTTAAAAGCATTCTTAGTTTTAAACATCGAAGCATAAGAGAGCTTAGGCTTATTTTGTGAACTATCCTCACTAGAATTCTTACCATCATCATTAGTATTCCCACTCCCAACAATTGTATCTATAGTTTGCGAACCACTAGTTTGATCGGCCAAACTAGGAGAAGACTCCACATCGCTAGTACCCTTACGAGCACTATTATTCAGAAACCCTTTATTCATCTCTCTAACACCACGACCAAAACACAAACAAGAAGAAGGAACCAGCAACCATAAGCAATCGAACAGTAAACAAAAGAAAACCCTAACATAAAAGTTAGGGTTCTAACCGTGCGCACCCAAACACTAACCCCCAGCCATAATATGTTAAAACGATCAAAGTAAATTAATGAGACAAGAACAAAGATTGGAATAATTAAATAATGTGTCCCAAGCCACAATCTGTTTACTTTTGATAATAAAATAATCCACAACGTATTATACCAAAGCAAACAAAAGAACCAAAAACATATTTGTAAAGAATAGTCACCGATCCACGAACCTGTTAATAATTAAACCGACCCACGATGGAGAATGGTTAAAAAATTAAAAGGGTTAAGAACGATTGTTTGTAAAGGGATCGTATTCGCTTCTCGCCAGAGAGAAAATTAAGGTTTTAGTTACTTTATTACCCGTTAACGTGGGCATCAACACTGCCATAACACGAGAGGGTAGGAAATGGAGTTAACTTGCGTTGAGGCGTTGCTATGTTGCCACATCAGAATAACGCTGGGGAGGCGTTACCACTCCCCGTGCTCTAATAGCTGTGATGAGTATTGCAACTTGCAAATGAAAGCTTAGGTGCGTGGAATAGTAAATTTGAGAACATTTTATATGGTTGAGTTCGAGTTGGTTTACGTAACCCACTACCAATGCTAATTAATATCCGAGATTATATATTAAGCTGGTGCTTGTCTAGTAATGGTACTCCATACGAGAAAAAGAATTCCGTAAATATACATGTGTATGTTGTACTATAATGATTGATGCTGAAACTTACTTGCATGTATATGGGAGGTACTACATTTAGATACATCTAATAATGAATTATATCACGCAAAATAAGCTAGAGGTTGAGTTAAAAAGAGTTTTTTTTTAACAGCAAAGAAGGAAATATATTAGACACTAGCAAGAAGCTAGGAAATAGTTACAAAAAAGATGATAAAGCTTTACAAGGATCACAAATCCACTCTATCCATTTTGGTGAGACTTTCTTTTGCCTATAGGTAATCCAATTGTAAGTTGAAAGCTTCACATTATCAAGGATCAGGTGCTTGTTGGGCCGCTTTGAGTTGAAGACCATATCGTTTCGAAACCTCCATATATGCCAAATGGTAGATTGAACGACCGTGTCAAAAAAAATTTTGCATGCTGCTAGAACAGGGGCTCTTTCGGCAAGGCTGATGACATCTTGTAGGTTTGATAAGTTGACGTTGCTTAATTTTCACCAACCAGCAACACCTCTCCAAGTTTCTTTTGCTAACTCACAATAAACGAATAGGTGCTCTTCTGATTCTAAAGCGTCATCACATATCGGGCAGCGGATAGTGTGAAGGTCAACCCCCCTGATGTCGAGATTCAATCTTGTTGGAAGTTTGGTGTTTGAAGTTCTCCAAGAGAAGACATTTATGTTTAAGGGTAAAATTTTGTTCCAGCGAGTCGGGTTTGAGAGTGTGTTATCAGACATGGCTATGATGTGAGCTCTTAATCCCTTGACTGTAAACACTCTAGAATCCATAACAGTGCACTCCCACTTGTCTTCGTGTAGAGTTAAACGAAGATGGGCAACAAGATTACAAAGGCCTGATAGCTCGTTAACCTCTTCTTCTGATCGAATGGGTCTATTCCACTCCTACTTGAATACAAGGCTTGTGTTTAAGAGTGTTCCAGGAGTTTTAAGAGAAGCAAAAGTTGTTGGGGAGCAGTTGTAGTATTCAAAGGGATATAAGAAGGTGTCCTATCTCTTACAAGGCAAGAAGGTTCAGTCTCCAAACGATATAGTCTCGGGAAGGTAGCTTTAAGATTGGAGCCACCTAGCCAGTTGTCATGCCAAAATAGAGTGTCACACCATTACCAATTCTCTTTTTCAAGATCGAAGGTAGATTTATGTTGACTTTTAGAAGATCATCTTTAACCTTTGCAATTCGGAACCACGGACCTGACTTGGATTTGATGGTTAGAATATCATGTAACCCACTATCCATACCATGAATTGAACGGATTACTTGACACCAAAGAGCTTGATCCTCGGTATGGAACCTCCACCACCATTTGCTAAGCATAGCTAAATTACTGGATTTTAAATCTCCAATACCAAGCCCTCCCTTGGATATAGGAGAGATTGCTTTGTCCCACGCAATCCATGAGATCCTTTTTTCATCCGTGGAGCCTCCCAAAAAAAAAATTCTTCTAATCCCTTCAAGTGTGTTAATGACCTTTGATGGTGCTTTAAAAGTTAAGAAGTAGTAAACACCAAGTCTACCAAGAACGGACTTGATTAAAGTAAGTCTCCCACCAAATGAAAGACTTTGACTTCGAACTAGATAGTCTCATCTGAAACTTTTCAATAATTTTTTTCCAATTTACACATCTTGACATTTTGGCGCCAATCGGGAGGCCTAAGTAGGTGCATGGGAAGTGAAAGGGAAGACAACCAATGGTTGAGGCAAGGGAGTTTAATTGTAGTGGGTTGACATCAATACCATATAACTTGCTTTTGTTATAGTTGACTTTTAAACCGGAAGCAAGATGGAAGCAAGTCAAGATTCTAGATAAGTTCATGGCATTCAACAATGACCATTCACCTATAATCAAGGCATCATCCGCAAATTGAATGTGAGAAATATGGATGTTGTCTTTACCCACTTTAACCCCATGAAAGATATTATTGTTTCTTGCTTGTAAGAGAGCCACATTGAGGGTTTAGGTGATAGAGGATCTCCTTGCCTAAGACCCTTCCCAACTTTAAATTCTTTTGTTGGCGAGCCGTTGATGAGAACCGAAGCAAATGCCGAATTAAGACAAGAAGATATCCACTTTCTCCATTTAAGGCTAAAACCCATTTGTTCCATAATAGACTCCAAAAAGGACCAATTCAAAGTGTCAAAAGCCTTCTCAAAGTCTACCTTAAGAAACATTAATCTCCTTTTATGTTTTTTTCCCCAAGAGATAATCTCATCAACAATGAGAGGGCCATCAATGATTTAACGTCCCTTGATAAAAGCCATTTGGACTTCGCCAATAACTGAAGAGATTACAAGGGCAAGGCGGTTGGCAAGAATTTTGGTAATAATTTTGTTTTGGCAACCGATAAGGCTAATGGGCCGGAAGTTACCAATAACGAGAGGGTCATCAACTTTCGGAATAAGAGTAATAAAGGATGAATTGCACCCCCTCGGGATGAATGAAGTCTATTCAAACTCTTTAACTTAGGCAAAAATGTCATCTTTAATGACCTCCCAATGTTTCTTAATGAATTTAAAAGTGAAACCATCTGGACCCGGAGCTTTATCACCCCCACAATCCCAAACCGCATCTTTTATTTCTTGGAACGAAAAAGGTTGGTCAAGAAGATTTGATTCTGCAAGAGACAATCGTTTGAAAAGATTGCTAGAGAAACATGGTCCGGAAATGTTACCTTCTTTGTATTTCGATTCAAAGGATCGGAAGATATGATCCTTAATGATTACTGGGTCTGTGACCACTAATATTGAGGCCGTTGATTCTGACCCGGTTTGAGTTCGAGTTTACCATGCCATGAAAAAACCGAGAGTTCTCATCACTATCTGTGACCCATCTAACCTTTGCTTTTTGCTGGAGATCAAGGAGTTTAGCACGTTCCAATGCGGTTAAATCTTTGATAATATTAATGTGGGTGGTAGCTTCGTTGGGGCTTTGGGGTATTGTTTCTGCTTTTAAGTCGAGAACCTCCAAACTGTTACGTAGTGTAACACTAGCAGCCGAATCAGATGTTTGGACATTGCTTCTCCACGATTTGATTGATATTTTCAGATGTTGAAGTTTTTTCTTGAACTTAACGGCCAGTGGAGCAGAGTAATTACAATGGTTTTTCCAAGGTTTCATAATCAAATAGGTATAGAGATTGCAAACTAATGGTTAAGATGAACCTTTTCATCGTATACGTTTAAGATACACGTACTCCTTCAAGCTAAGGCTATGAGGATCCTTATATGCTTTCGTCAACCATTTTGTTAATGAGCTTCCTCCACCTATGGCTCCGCCGATCACTTCTCTTTGTTTCTGTATATTCTATTGTGATCGAGCTGCATAGATGGTGGCGATGAGCTTCTCCAGGAGTTGGTTGTATTGGTCTTTTCAAGGAGAGACAAATGTGTATAGGGTGTGAAAAAAATTGCCGGTTAAAAAAAAATGAGTCAACTTATTTAACCCTACAAAATTACCAAATAACCCTCTTTGAAATAGAAGAAAAGATACTACACATTTGTCTCTCCTTGAAATAGAAGATAGAGAAATTTGCATGCATTGAAGATCATGATGCAGCAAAATGTACCCTCCATGATATATATGCAGCAAAATGTACACATACAGAAATTTGAATGCATTGAAGATCATGATGAATATGTGTTTGTGGCTATTCAACAATGTTAATTCTAATATTATGTAATTATGTTCTAAAAATAGTGTGTTCATTTTTGTACTTCTTGTTGTATTATTTTTGCATTACGTTTTCTCTAGTATCACTTAATTTATTTTGTACTGCTTGTTGTATTATTTTTACATTACGTTTTCTCTAGTATTACAAAATAGGTCAATTGAAACTATGTTTCGATGTTGTTATACGGACAATCACTGGGTTATATGGTGATACAGTAACCAGTGTTGTGCATAGATCAATTTGAAAGCTTGTAATTAACAATACTGTGGAATCTTTCTCTCCTCAAATTTTTGCTTGTTTTTGTCTAATATAATCTTTTATCTGATGTGGAAAAAGAAATGAAGTAATACCAGGTCACTGATCATGATCAAACACAAAGTTGATAGTGCCTCAAAGCTAGTTATTATGTATTTGGAGCTTAAGTTAGGTGACAACCTTTATTATGCATATACGTAAGTACGTAACACAAGTACTCGAATGGGCCACAAGATCCGCCCATTACTTAACTTTTAAGTCGACTACTTTTTACTAAAGTTAGAAACAAGAGGATAAGACTTAATTTGACATGCAATGTGCCTATAGAAATACTTCTTAGATATATAATAACCTAAAATATCAAACAAGCTTTTTATAGAATTTTGATTGTCGTCAAAACTATGTGTAAAGATAGGAAGCTGACGATATAACGACCCCTTTACACCAAATATTAAAATCACACGCTGTTCTATCAAATATTAAATTTTCATAAAACCTCTCAAAACCAACTATAAATTCTACCCTTAAGATCATATCCATTCATCATATCACAAGTCAATTCACAACAAAGCAAATCATCCGTCTACTTAGAAAATGGCCACTTCAACTGAAATCAATTGCAATTTCATGGAAGAACGATCATTCGATGACTCTGAATGTTCGTCAATTTCATCTCTCTCTGACCATGAAGAGTTCACAAATGGTAGAGTTAGCAGAAAGCGGAGCACGAAGTGGAAGAAGCTAATGAAGAAGTTTGTTCAAGAAAGCAAGAAAAGCTTATACGGATCTTCCAAGCCTATATATAGATATGACGTCGTTAGTTACTCGCTGAATTTCGATGAAGGAAACCATAGTGATGAATATTATATGTATGGATCTAGATGCTCTCCAAGTTTTAAGTTAAAGCTAGAATGGTGTCATGCTTAGAAATGTAAAGAGTTTAGGTTTCACATTGTGACTGTAATCATCTCAATACATCGTAAATACTCCACGAACTACTATTATTATCTTGTTGCTTAATTTATAAGTATTTCAAACAACTTTCGATTTGTAATTGAACAATTTTGTCATGAACTATACAATATAACATAATTGTCCTTCATTGGTGAGAAACTCAAAGTAGTGGTGATGCCAGTTCAGTTGGAATTGTAGCCATGCTTGGTGAGTTTGCTCTAAATGATCTTAAGCCTATAATATGATCATGCCCTGATGTTTCAGTTTTTTGGTATACCATTTGTGAGGGGGTCTGCTGCAATTGGTATGCTAGGGTAACTATTTCATTTAGGGAAATGTAGTCGGAAAGCTTAGGATATCCTTGGATGCAGTGGTGAATATGTGATATGTCATAGTTATCTTCCTTGGATAGCTAATTTAGAAATTTTGTATTGTTACTACTAGTATCTCTTTGTTTGTATGGCTTTTGTTTGCGGTATGTACTTTGGTCCTTGTGGTTTGGTGCGGATTTCATTCTTGGTCCATTTTTTCAAAAAGTTGTGGTTTTAGTCCAAAATCGATGGTTTGGTTCCACCTTCGGTCCATTTTGATAACGACGTTAGTTCAGTTAGTTATGTCTAATTATAAATTGGCAAAATTAGTCTTAACCTAACGATCGTTTGCAACGTTTGTCCCTTTATACCAAATATATAATTAAGTCAAACATATAATTAGTCCCACACAAAATAATTTAAAAAAGAATTCAGAAAAAAAAATAATTCAAATTTTTTTTTAGAAAAAAAATTCTAAAAGAAAAATTCTAAAAAAAATTTCTAAAAAAATTTCTGAAAAAAAAATTTCTAAAAAAGGTTTTCTAAAATTTTTTTTTGAATTCAGAAAAAAATAATTCGAAAACTTTTTTTTAGAAAAAAAAAATCTAAAAAATATTTTTTTTTTACGAATTTTTTTTTGAACCTTTTTTAGAAATTTTTTTCTAAAAAAATTTATTTTTTAGAAAATTTTTTTCTAAAAAAAATTTCGAATTATTTTTTTTGAATTCGAAAAAAGAATAGAATTTTTTTTTAGATTTTTTTTATCGAATTGTTTTTTTTGTTTTTGTTTTTTTTTCTGAATTCTTTTTTAGATTATTTTGTGTGGGATTAATTATATGTTTAACTTAATTATATATTTGGTATAAAGGGACAAACGTTGCAAACGACCGTTAGGTTAGGATTAATGTAGCCAATTTACAATTAGACATAACTAACTGAACTAACGTCGTTATCTAAATGGACTGAAAGTGAAACCAAACTATTGATTTTGGACTAAAACCACAACTTTTTGAAAAAAAGGACCTAGAATGAAATCCGCACCAAACCACAAGGACCAAAAATGTAGTTAACTCTTTATTTTCTAATTAGTTAGGGTCATTAAAAATAGACAGAAATATTATGATTATACATGTACAAGAAACGATCCAACACTCTTTTGCCTTCCTTTTTATGGATGTACGTAACTTATGATTGATAGGAGCTGTGACGCGTATCACAACTAAAGGCTTATGCCGTATGAAAAATATAATTGATACCTTTTATTTGTGTAGTAAAATTTTCTGTAAATTACCAATAGGCACATGTACAGACTACAGAGTTGAGTTTCTTAGTTCACGTAACAAAATGTCATTTCGTTGATGGGCGATACGCCATCGGCTATCTTACAAACCGAAGGCCAATACTCTTGTTTGCTTTTAGGCTCTTTTCTATAAGTAAACCTTACAAGATAAGTTTTGATGACAATGAAGTCATCACTACTGGTGTTCATAAAAAAAAAGTGTCTTTAATTTAGATTTGATATAAACAAGAATATCGTTGTTTCGGGGTGGATGGCGTCAATGTAGGACTACCAAAATATACCAGTGTCAATCTTTATAAAGTATAATAAAGTAATTCTATGTGATTCTAGTCAAAATATAAGGCCGACAAAATATGTGTAAAGATTGCAAACTGACGATATAACAACCCCTTTTACATCATGCATGCATGCATTTAAGTAACACATTCCAACTATAAAATCTGTCCATTGCCAATTCAAATTTCCATATCATTTTGTCATTCCAACAAACGATAACTCATTCCTCTCTTTACTAAAGATATGGACACTTTAGCTGATCTTAATTGCACCACAATCGAAGGAAGATCATCTAACTTTTCTGAATGTTCGTCGTCTCTTTCATCCGTTTCTGACCATGATATTGAATTTACACAAACGGATAATGGTAGAAGCACTAGCCGAAAATGGAAGAAGCTAATGAAGAAGCTGGTTCAAAGAAGCAAGAAAAGCTTATACGGATCTTCCAAGCCTGTGGTATATGGGTACGACGCTGTTAGTTACTCGCTCAATTTTGATGACGGAAATCATAGTGATGAATATTATTTGTACGGATCAAGATGTTCTCAAGCTTTAGGTGAATGCTCATAGGATGAATTAGCTAAGAAGCTTATAGCGGCATCATCATGTACAAAATGTATTCTTTTGTTATGCTATTCATATGTAACTAGCAGTTTCAATATAGTGAAGTAAAATGATCTTACATTGTATGCTGCAACTTATATCTACGTTCTGGCCAAACAACAACGAGAAATTATCATCCCATTGCATGACACCAGTTAGTGTGAAATTTATATAGCATGTTCAGTTAATTCTCGTAATCTAATTTCAAATCTATTGAACTAAAGTAAATCGGAAATTTTGAATTAAGTGGCTACGCCAACCTCCTGAAAAGGGATGGCTTTATCCACTTTGAATCTGTATTGTGGTGAGTTCAAACCCCGAAGATTAGTTGATCAAGTCGAAATCCATATATGGTTACCCATAATAATAATAATAATAATAATAATAATAATAATAATAATAATAATAATAATAATAAGAAGAAGAAGAAGAAGAAGAAGAAGAAGAAGAAGAAGAAGAAGAAGAAGAAAAATAAAAATAAAAATACAATAAAAATAAATTAGCAATTTCATGCACGAAGTAAGGCTTCGTTTCTTTTTTTTTTTCCCACATTCAGAGGTATATAAATATATATAAGTCCCATGTGGGCCCATGTCTGTTAGGGGCTCTAGATGGGGAGAGGAAGACATTTTATGCATTGTAGATATAGATGTATTAGTCGAAATAAGTGGACTCCACATAAAAAAGAAATATTATTAAATACTTGTGTAGACCCATGTAGACCCAATCCTTTAGCTAAGGGAAAAAAGAAACGCCCCCTAAAAGTAACATGCAGAAGATGAGAATTAATTCGAGTTGTGACGTATTACGCGGAATAGTAAATTTGAGAACATTTGTATACCGTTTATTCTAGCCGGTTTACAAACCCATTACCAATTATATCCACGAATATTCAATTGCATATGATAATATACAAACCCACGTTCACAAACAATTGCCAATATGTATGGCCACGACACTGACATGATATATATATTTTTTTTATTATTAGAAATGATGTATTATTACTATTCCAAGCAAAATATATAATTTCTAAGACATACGAACTTAATTATAACATGCAAGGTTAAAAGGTTTATGGAAAAAGCAAATGCTTAACTCATTTGAGACTTACCAATTAACGACTAAAAAACCCTAATTCTCTCTCTAGGTTCGGCGATTTCCAGCCGCCACCCACATAATTTTCCGGCCTAATTCATGTCCTACATCGTATCTCTACCTATTAACGAGTGTCTTTTACCTTGTTAACTGGTATGCAATCGGTTTAGGATGTGTATTAAGAGGGGTGGCGGTCGGGTGGTTCTATTATTGATCTTTTAAATCGCTATTCTGCTGGTTTTTGCGATCTAGGAAAACCCTAATTTTTGGGGTTGTTTATTGCTGGTCTATCTTCTCTCCTTGATCGTTTGATCATCCGTACCCTGGTGGGGATCGTCTTAGGTGTTGGTGGCTGTGCTATATCTGCGAAACCCTAATTTTAGGGTTTCTTATTTATCATTCGTTGGTAGCTGTTCTTCTAATTGCTAATACTAAGCTGTTTGGGGCTTGGTTACTTCTTGATGGTGGTGTACTTGGATGATGATGATGCGTAAATGATCAAATGAAACCCTAACCTTAGGGTTTCGTTGTAACTTTTCTCACTGGTTTGTGATATTACTATCGGTTTGTGATGATGCATGTTAACTATGTTATGGCTGTGTTAATCGACTACAAGTTCTAAACCAGGTTCAAGTTTTGTGTAAGTGGGTTTTATTAGAGATCTATGTCAAGTTATAGGGCAACCTTGTTCAAAAACCCTATGTCTGAATTCAATGACCTGTGTAAGTTTGTGATGCATTTTCCGGTCATGTAAGTGCTATTAAAGTTAGGATTTGTTTACACCTTAATTACTGGTTATCTTCGCATATTAGCAGACTTGGTGTGTTGTGAAGATTTTTAATAACTTGGTTTGTGATACGATGGGTTTGTAAGTTGTTCTTAAACCCTATTATCGGTTTTGGGTGAAGTGGTTATCTTCGTACATTGATATTGGTTGTGGTGATCGTGGCTGTGAGGTCACGCTATTGATCAGTAGTGTACGAGGTGCCGGTATGTGGATCGTGATTATTGTAAGTTAGGGACCATTACCATATTATTCGTCTATGACTATTGATATACATTAGGTTACATTCTTTGCTAGAGTTTTCAATCAGTTGAAACCTTTAGCAGATGCGGTATTGGATCAAGTCATAGTGTTGGTACGTTTGGTGGGATGCTGATGGTAGTTTGGTCTTTCTTGGATCAATGGGGGTTCGTTGTAGTCTTTTGGTGTGGATGGTGCTGTTTATGGTTATGCATACCATGGTAAAGGCTGCTTCGTTGAATGTTATGGACTTCTATGACGACTTTTGAAGAATCAAATGTTTCTACTTGAAGAGCATTTAATTTGTTATATTTTTATAGTCGTTATAGTTTTATGTTCAATTATTTGTTATAAGAGTGGTTTGTTACTCTTATATTGTGGCTATTGGTAGTTTCAATTTGTTAAGTTATAGAAATGCTTTGTCATTCTTATATGAGAGTCTGTAAGTGTCTTAAGGGACTGTGATGAGGGAAATCACCCTCATCCTTTGTACTTCAGTATTTTTCGTGTAATGCATTTTACCAGGGTGAAAAATCCATTTTACCAAAAAGAAAGGTGTCTCATTTTTGTTTAGTTTTCTTTTTTGAACAACGTTTTTGTTTAGTTTAATACTATTTATAATGCCCGCGCACGCGCGAGTTTTTTTTAATTTTTTTGAATGATATATTTGTATCTATTAAGAAACAAATAATTTAATCTTTAAATTTGTTTTGTTGATATACTACATAAGTAGAAGATAAAGATAAGATACAACTAACGATAGGATTAAACTTTTTAAATGATTATTTTTAATAATAAAAAATTATAATAAATTTGTTTTATTGATATACTACATAAGTAGAAGATAAACACAAAAGATAAAGATAAGATGCAATTAACGATAGGATTAAACTTTTTAAATGATTATCTTTGATAATAAAAAATTATAATTAAAATAATAATTAAAATATTACTTAATAAGAGAAGGTTGAGTTTTTCAAAATGTAAAAGTCCTCACTTGATGTTTTGTTTTATTATATAAAAGATGGCAAAATTATAATCGTAAGGCATGAAAAGAGACACGTGTAAATATTATAGCAAACTTATGTTCAATACAAGTTAAGTGTTTATTACTCGCATAAGATTATCAAGTAATCCCTACATCCACCAACTATAAAACCTTCTTAATTTATACTTCATTCATTGTCACCCACAAAAGAATAACTAACACTCTCCAAAACACGAAAAGAAATGGCCACTAAAACCAGGTTTAGCACGAGCATTCCTCAGCGCCAACAATATTACGATGGAAACAATCGAGATGAGTATTATTTGTACAGGCTATATATATAAGATGAAGTTAAATATCATATCTGGCTATCATTAGCGTTCGCACAGTATAACAAAAATGTCATTTGTTTTTTTATGCATGTGTAGAATGTGTGTACTTTTTTTTTTTTTTTTTTTTTTTTTTTTTTTTTTTTTTTTTTTTTTTTTTTTTTTTTTTTTTTTTTTTTTTTTTTTTCAATTTGTTCGCTAATGAAGGTGTACAAATTGATTACATGCATGCATAAACATATACTAATTCTTATTAGGAACGGCGTCCTGCTATTTTGCATTTGTCGGCATATTTATTCAATCTGTTTTTCCTTTATATGTCGTGAGTATATAGTGATGCAAGTGTAAAGAGTAATATCCTTCGCAACAATTCATGCATGTGAATGGATAATGTCGATCAGTAGATAGTGATGCAAGTGTAAAGATTAATATCCTTCGCAACAATTCATGCATGTGAATGGATAATGGGTTACACGACGATCCTGAAAGTTGAAGACGACGACCAATCTTTTTCTGTCGATAAAGCAAATGTTTAAACATATTAGGATAAGAGTTATGACGTGACATCGACGATGATCATATATGAATAGTTGAATACTAAAATGGAGAAGTTGCCTCGGATATTTTTAAACATAACGATCTTAAGAACGGGAGGCAAATAACTTTTATGCTTTATTGTTTTCTAAAGGTGCAATTATAAGATAAGAATTTAACGTGCATTGTGGTCATAAAAAGAACGTCAAGAAGTTAGTGGTATTCCTTTAATAAGACATATTTGTCTTTTGAATTGTATTCAACTAAAATAACATTGGCTCAAGGTAGACGATGATGTCAATTTGTCAAAAACTTGTAGGACCAAAGTTACAAAAGCATTGATAATCGACATAAAAAAGGGGAGATAAAGTAAATGTGATTCTCTTCTAAATTTTGTAGTAACGGATACCGTCTATATTGAATATTGAAGTATAATAACCGGAACAAAATAGCAACACGATCAAAGTAGATATATGAACAACCTGAATATAAGTTATATAAATAAACTACAAAGAAATAACACCGAGTCTCGTGTTAAACATGATTCCCTTAAAAGTTAAAACAATTCACGTGTACTATTTCAATAATGAGAATGATACATGGACCTAATTGTGGACCTAATTATGGACCTAAAAGTATGTGGCATGATCCTGATGGGTTGTAAAATAAGTGGGTCCCTGTCTGTAGCCATCAGGATGATGCCACGTGTTTTTAGGTCCATAATTAGGTCCACGATTAGGTCCATGTGTCATTTCTCTTTCAATAATGACTGTTTCCAAGGTACAACGGCTAAAGCAGTATACAGTTGAATTGACAACTTGCCTGAAATATTTATAAAATCGTTATGAGTATGGTGGAGAGAAAAACATATGTGAAGTTTTTGGGTGTCTCTTAAAAACAACATAAAGCAAGTATTTGTACTACTAAATGGGAAAGAACACACAATTTAAAACGGTTAACTGCCATTAAAAGAAAACTTGTAACATAACATTAAGATAGTTATGTAAAGGAGCACACCAGTAAGTGTTATGGTGTACAATTTCAGCCATAGTCACATGGAACGGGGATCGCTCCGGTACGGGATCACGGTACGGGATCGCGGTTCGTTATTTTTCAAAATCCGGTACGACGGGGGTAGGCTCATTCCGTTCGCTTAGGTTCGGTGTACCATATATTTCGGTTCGGTTGGTACGACGTACCCAATAATAATATTGTTTAGTTTCACATATTTTTAAATATTCACAAGTTAATTAATAACTAAACCTCAATGATATATTAATATTAATAGACCACGTATTTACACACGTATGTATTTAATAGCCGAACCAGTTAAAATGATTTTAAAATTTTATGTTTTATTTTAATACAGTATAAAAAATAAGCTTCATCAAAATTTTGAAATATAATGTCAATAAAAATTGAGTACATATGCCTAACTTATTTGTTCCATGCTTCCATCTAAATCTTGGAAAAACACTCTTATCAGGTCAGATTAAAAGTTTAGTTTGAAACAAAACAATCTAAAAAACTAAAATAAAAACAGCCTAGTATTTTAATAAGGAGTAATTGTATAAATATAATAGATATAAAGAAATAATTGAGAAAAGTATTTTTATGAAGTCCCACGTGATAACTTTTAAGGATGCATAAAACAAAAAGGTTTCTCTCTCCAATTTAGACCAATCAAAGCTTACCATCACTTCATCTTCCTTGTTCTATCACCATGACATCGTTTTCAAGCCCAATAAATCGCTGATTTATGAATTATTTGATTGCCGACTCGCGAATTGTTGGATCGCGATCCGGTGCGAAACGGAACGGCGATTGGGAATGACGATTATGGGTTTCAGTTCGCGATCCGGATCGCAACCGTACCGCGACTGGGAACGACCGATCCAGATCGGAAATCTCTGCTAGTTGGGTGATCCATGTGACTATGATTTCAGCGCTATCTTAGAATTTCTCCAATAACTAAAACGTCATCCCTAATTGTTATTAGTGCATGTGGGTCACATAACATAAAAAAAAAAAAAAAAAAAAACGTGAACTAGATGGAGGTAAGGATTTATCCTTTGGTAAGCACCAAAATAAAAGTAAGCATTTGAGCCTTTCTCTTATANAAAAAAAAAAAAAAAAAAAAAAAAAAAAAAAAAAAAAAAAAAAAAAAAAAAAAAAAAAAAAAACCTACTCACTGGAAAAACAAAAAACAATGGCGGTCATTGACGAACGGCATGAGGTATACGATGCACAGTGACACCGTTGTTAGGGAAGATTTTTGCCACTAGCGGTTAAAGGTACCCTTGTACCGTACTCTCTAAATTTTGTGTCACAACTTTCATTCATTTACCAACTTTTAAACTGAATTTTCTAATTTCAGGTTTTTTTACTTTTTTTATTCCAACCACCTCCTTTAAGCATTGATATATCATTTACTTTAACTTACACATAAAGGCTTGTTACAAGCTCTCACCATTGACTACATAACCATATAAGGCTTTAATCATAACAACTATATTTACAATTTACTAATAGTTAGCTATATCCATAATTAATGAAAACTCATCTTTTCACTAAACTTTTCCAAAAAATATAATGGCAACAATTCAACAAAGTATGTGTACAAATTACAACCGAATAAAACAACACTCACTACACCAAGTATTTTGATATGACATCAGGTGTTTTAAAGTAAACGTATTGAGCTAGTGTAATTAAATTACCAAATTGCCCCCATGGTCCATCTATAAAATCTGTCCATTGTCAATTCGAATTTCATTATCATTTTGTCATTTCAACAAACAAAAACTCATTCCTCTCTTAACTAAAAAAATGGACACTTTAGCCGATCTAAATTGCACCGCCGTCGAAGGAAGATCATCAAACTTCTCTGAATGTTCGTCGTTTTCATCTACCTCTGATCATGACGAGTTCACACAAACTAATAGTGGTAGAGGCAGGAGCCGAAAGTGGAAGAAGCTAATGAAGAAGTTGGTTCAAGGAAGCAAGAAAAGCTTTTATGGATCTTCCAAGCCTATGGTATTTGGTTATGACGCTGTTAGTTACTCGCTCAATTTTGATGACGGAAATCTTGAAGATGATTATCCTTTCTATGGATCTAGATGTTCTCAAGCTTTAGGTGAATGCTTGTAGGATTAATTAGAGGGGGCATCATCATGTAAGCTAGATATACTTAAGGTCTTTAGTCTAGTGGTATGTGAGTTGACCACCAACCAAAATGTTGTGTGTTCAAGCCTTGCTGAAGGCATTCGTGACATAGGTTGTATATGGCATGAAAAAATTGCCGTTAAAAAAAAATTGTAAACTACTATTTTTTTTCTTTGATTGTAAATATCTAAATTAGTTGTTCAATGGAATGTATTGATTTCACAATTTAGTCTGCAATTCATGTTTAGTCAAAGAGTTTCTTTCTGCTGGCCAAAACAATACGAAAAATTATTGTTCCATGAGCTGAGACCATTAAGTGCAAATTTAACATGTCACGTTTATTCACGTATTAATTTCTTTGATTTAGTAAATATAAACAAATTCAAAATTAAGCAATGCCCCATACGTGATCACTTTACCCATTTTAACAGATGATTAAATGATATTAAAATTTTAGAATGATTAACCACATTAGGACCTTCTCATACCCAAATTAGAAAAGCATACTTTTTTTTTTTTTTTTTGCCTAACTTCTTTTGTAAAGTAACATGCACACGATGATATTAATAGTTGACGAGTGTTGCAACTTGCAAATGAAAGCTTAGGTGCGTGGAATAGTAAATTTTATAGCATTTATTTATATAATTTTTTCCCGTCTGTACCAAAAGCCATATGTATGGTCGAGTTTACTTGGTTTACATAGCACAATGTTAATCAAATTGTTAAAGTTACTGTGACGTAATTATTTTTTTCAGTCAAACTAGCTATTAAATTTTGGATAATACAATTTGCATGTGGTAACAAGAAAGTACGAAACACAAGTTTACAAACAATAACGAATCCGAATGTCAATGACTCTAGATAGTATTATTACAGAAATGGTCGAATAAATAAAATATGAGACATGGTGCATTAATGTTACTGTTGATAGTAGGCTAATTAAAATTAAATTTAACACTTCTGAAATTATGACATATGTGCAACGGTTGAAAGATGTTAAGCATGCATGCTTATTACTAATCAAGGGGTTATATTGTTGTGTTTTTATGACTAAGTTGATGTAAACAATAAACTTTAATGACGGTGTGGGTCAAGTTTCATTATGTCCCTACGGCTGAATTTACCGGTGATGGTTTAAGTATATAATTGCTTCGAGATTGGGTACTACTATATATGCTCCTTGACTCTTATACAAGTACAATGTGTGAGGAATCGTGGGGTAGGAACAACAATTAATTGCTTCGAGCTGGTAGCCCGGAAGTATTTTAACTCGACGGCTCTAGGAACTGGTGTGTTTTAGTGTCTTGATTCTCCTTAAAAGATGGGCATTAGCCATGGGGTAAAGTTCGAATTAATACATTGAATTTTATGATTAGTCCTTGTACGTGGCATTATTCAGTTTGCAGTTTAACATGACAAACTACATGTTTTTGTTACAACAAAACGTTATATGCTACTCCGTATTAATTTCTATCATTCCGTATAAGTCAATCATACTTTAATAACAATATACAGTTTGCCAAAAGTCCTAATTCCTACATATTTATTGTATAAATTAATTATTTGTTCACTACAAGAAAAAAAGGGCTTTAGTGACTACTGGAAAATCATCACTAGCATTGCAAACTGTTCAACCAGTAGCGACACATTTATTCCATAACCATATTCTCTGTGCAACTGTTCGTATGTTCTGACTTGTGACTAGATATATAGTGATGCAAGCGTAAGCGTAATTTCCATTGCAACTTTCTTGCATATGTGAATTGATATTGGCTTACACAAAGATCCTAAAAGTCGAAGACAACAACCTTTTTCTTTCGATAAAGAAGATGCCTAACATCTCAGGATAAGAATTGACGTTACATCAACGATGATCGACGTATATTCAAAAGGTTAGTTTCCTACTTGCCTTGGCAACTTTTTTATGTATGAGTTAAGAAATTGACGTTCATTGTGGTCATAAAAAGAACGTTACGATATTAGTGGTATCTTTTAGAAAAGGTAGATCTCTCTTTTGAACTGTATTCAATTAAACAAACATTGTTTCGAGTAGAATGGCGTCAAATGTCATTAGTCTCTTTAGTTGTAGGACCATGCATGTGTCCTTCAATTTATTATCTGCATGCATTTTTGATCTTTTACCCAAAAAATTATGTGCATGCATTCATGGAAATTTTTTATTTTGAATACGATGTGTTTATATAGTTTTATTTGTTTATAAAAATTCAAGCATTACCTATGGTAAAGTTTCAAATTTAAAACTACAAATTTCTGTGTTTAACAGATTAATATAATGTGGTCGTATTCTACGTACGTACATCTAATGAACTTTAATCGGCTGGAAACTATCAAATAGTCAGTAACTAAAAGTTCTACAGAATTTATAAATCCTTCTACATAAACATAGTTGATCCAAATAAATTTTAATACTTGTCAAACATCTAGCACAAGTTTATATAATTATCCTACTTGATATTGATATTTGTTGCAAAAATATAAATGAAAATTGATAATTGCTTTGATGCCGATTCTAGTCAAGATTTTACAAGGCCCACAATTTCACAAACTATGTGTAAAGTTGCAAAATGACGATCTATTAACCCCTTTACACCTTGTTTTTTAAGTATCATCTCCAAGTTGTTTTGAATGGGCAAAATGACCAAATAGCCCCTTGAACCATCTATAAAATATGGCCTTCATCATATCAAACATCCATAATCCATATCATTCATCATCTCAACAAACCATAACCCATTTTTTCGTATCTTTTCTCTCCTTAAAAAAATGGCCAGCACCATTGATCTCAACGACACCGTCAGCATTGGAAGTACATCATCTAGCTTTTCTGAATGTTCGTCACCTTCATCCATCCCCGACTATGAAGTGTACCCAAGAAAAAGTAGTGGGGAACGCCGAAGCAAGAAGTGGAAGAAAATGTTGAAGAAGTTGGTTCAAGAAAGCAAGAAAAGCTTTTATGGATCTTCCAAGCCGATAGTATATCGATATGATGCTGTTAGTTACTCGCTGAATTTTGATGAAGGAAATTATCATAGTACGTGATGAATATTATCTGTAAAGTCGATTTGTAGTTTAGGTGTGTAAATGAAATATTTTGATTCAACAAATCTCTGTACAATTTATTATTAGTCGAACAATCTTGATCTTGATTTGAGCTGAAAGTACCGAATGTCTGAGTGTGTCTCAAGAGTTGAGACACGTTCTTTGTTCAATGAAACTACACATCTTGTGTGAATTTTAATTATACGCCTTGTTTGTTCAAGAAATTTTCAAAATTCACTAAATAAAAATCAATTGATCAAAATAAATAAAAAGTATATCATATAATAGACTCACAGTAAATCATTTATATATTCACAGCTAGTAATTAAGTATCTAAGGCAAAAGCCACTCAACATAAAACTGATAAAACAAATAAAGAGGCAATGACAAGGCAGCGATAGATAGCTAGGTACGCACTTGCGTTGCAAGTGATATTTTCCCTATTTAACTTTACATCATATATTGAATCGACATGAAATTCAAAGAAAAGAAAGGAGCTTAATTGATTTCACCCAGATATGCATCAGTAGGTCGAAACATTTCTTGGCGCCTTTCGATAGTTGTGCCATATATAGCTGGCATCACTTAAGTTAAGTTATGGAAGCAAGCTGGTAGCCTGGAAGTAGTTTAACTGGACGACTCTAGGAACAGGTGTGTTTTAGTGTCTTGATTCTCAATATAAGATGGGCGTGAGCCATGGGGGGTAGAGTTCGAATCAATAAGTTGAATTTTATGATTAGTCCTTGGGGCATTATTCAATTTGCAGTTCACCCCATGACAAGTACTATATATTTTTCGTTACAACAACATTATATACTACTTCGAATTTCTATTATTCCGTATAAGTCAATCAGACTTCAATAACAACATATAGTCTGCCAAAAGGCCTAATTCCTACATATTTGTTCCATAAATTTATTATATATATGTTGTGAGTAGTGATTGACTAGATAGTAATGCAAGTGTAAATCGTAAACCTTGCAAGTGTTTGTGAACGGGAATGGATATATTCATGGATCATGGGTTACACGAAAGATCTGGGAAGTCGAAGACAACAACCTGTTACTTTCGATAAACCAGACTTTTTAATGTATTAGGATAAGAGTTATGATGCTACATCGACAGTGATCACGTACATTCATAGGGTAGTTTCCTTTTGGCAACTTTTGATGTATGAGAATGGACATGGCCGGATTTTGGCATGTGCAAGGTGTGCGACCGCATAGGGCCTTCATTTTTTCAGGGGCCTCAAAAGTTTCTGCATCGATGCTGATTTTATTTGCTTTTTGTGTAAAAGTTAGGATTAAGTGCTCTAAAATGAAAGCAGTTGGATTGTATACCGAATAAATATTAGTATTGATTGGTTTTAAGTATTTTAAAAGTTAAAGTTGAAAACAAGGTCACAGATGTGAAACGGAGGAAGAAGATGATACTTTAGATCATGTACACTTTAAGCCCTTAATGTTTGTAGGTTTTACATTGTTGTCTCAATCAAACAGTTTTATCTACAATAAAGTTAAAATAATTTACAAAATTGACAACATACACCCTCGTTATAGATAATTTACATGTGTTCAGACTTCAGTTAATACTAGTTCTAAAATAACACATTGCTTTATATACAGTTAAAAAAAGTCTCAACAGTTGTCCAATGATATGAGTATGTCCACGAATTTAACACTATTGTTTTTAATCCTTTTCCTTACCTTTTGCCATATTCATAAACTTCTTTTCGTATATACACAAATGAAATCTTCTATATTCACGAACCTTACATTGTAATTATAGTATAACATCATCGAAATCTATGAGATGCTACGTCATAGCTCGACCTTTTTATTATGGCACAGGACCCCAAAAATTCATGGGACGGCCCTGAGAATGGATAATGAGCAACATGACGATCTTATAATCTTTTTGCTTTATTGTTTTGTCAAAGTGTAAGTTTAAGATAAGAATTTAACGTGCTATGTGGTCATAAAAGAACCGTTATGACTTATGAAGTTAGTGGCATCTTTTAGAAAAGGAAGATTTGTCTTTTGAATCATCTTCAACGACAATTGTGTCAAATGCCATCAGCTTCTTTAGTTGTAGGACCATATGTTATGTTTGTAGTGGTGTCCATGCATGGAAAAAATATTTTTCCAATGTAGTACGGAGTAATATCTTTATACCGTTAACTTTAGGAAAAGTTAAGTGTTACATGTGGTAACAACTTAGACAATTAAACCAAGCCTAATGACTTTGGTGATCACTTTCACGTCAACGCCATATTATCCTATTTCTCTGCACCTTCTCATTACTTTATCCTAGTAACAATTCCCTTCAAGATTTTATACCTCAAGAAAACACAAAAATACACTCACACAAAAAACTCCTTCACCGGTGGTCTCCACCACCGTCTACAAACAAATTATTTTCTTCACGCGGATATGATCTTCTCCAATCCATATCAAGGTTCAGGCGTGATGATCTTCCTTCCGTGTGTGGTACATTGCATTACTAGGTACACTTAGTCTTATAAAATATTATGTTAAACAATTTAAAAGGATCTACGTCATGTGCATTTTAATCCAGTCGGAACTGAAAATTGTAAACTTTTTAGGTAATCATCGGGGCGATTGAGGGTTATACAGAAACAACACTCCAATGCACATGTACTAGATGAAACCAACCAAGTCAAACATCTATTATTAGTATATCACAACGACCTATAATCTATGTTAAAATATCATAAAATGAGAATTGAGAATATCTGTTTGATGACGATTCTAGTCCAAAATATATTTCAAGGCCCACAATTCCACAAATAGGTGTAAAGATTTCAAAATGACGATCTATTGACCCCTTTACGCCATGATCATAAAGTATGTTCTCCTAGTTGGTGAAATGATTAAATGACCAAATAGCCCCTAATTAAACCATCTATAAATTTGGCCTTCATCAATTCACTTATTCAAACATCCGCAAGTCATAACATTAATCAACTCAACAAAGTACCAAAACTCATTTTTATTTATCTTTTTCTCTCTTACAAAAAATGGCTAATAGAATTGATCTTAATGACACAGCTAGCATTGGAGGAACATCATCTAGCTACTCTGAATGTTCGTCACCTTCATCCATCCCCGACTATGAAGTGTACCCACGAATAAGTAGTGGAGAACACCGAAGCAAGAAATGGAAGAAAATGTTGAAGAAGTTGGTTCAAGAAAGCAAGAAAAGCTTCTATGGATCTTCCAAGCCTATAGTATATCGATATGATCCTGTTAGTTACTCACTGAATTTTGATGAAGGAAATCATAGTGATGAAAATTATTTGTAAAGTTGAATTTTCATTTAGGTTGTAAATGATAATATGATTTAACAAATTTATGTGCAAATCATTTTTGGTTAAACAATCTTATTCTTGGAACTGTTCCAGAGTACTAGTGTCTCTAAACATCTAATGTAGATACAAGATTACGTATTATACTTTGTGGACTTGTGCAAACATGAAGCTACACATCTAGTGAATTTTATAATTCAAGCATTTTTCGAAAATCGAAATACACTAAACAAAAGACACTTGATCAAATTAAAAAATAAATAAATAAAAAATAATAAAAAATAAAAAATAAATACGATAATACCATAAGACATAGACTAAAAATCTAAAACCATTTATTGATTTTATTCATAAAAATCAACTGTTTCAACAAATTTTGAGACAGAAGATGGAAGATTTAGATATGAATTTAGAATTTCAAATGGTAATATTATATTAGCAACTAACAAGAATCTAAAGCAAAAGCCATTCAAGTTTAAAGCTAAAGCAAAAAAGAGACAATGAGAAAGCAGCGATAAGTATATCCTTTCGACCCATTATAAGTTTACATTAACAAATAATAACCGAAACGAGCGTGACATCACTGCCTAGATAATCAGTTCTCGGATCTTTTTGCATTTAACTTGATGTCATTCCTACCCACAGAACGATATGCATCTGTATGTCCAAACATTTTCGGCGCCTTTCAATAGTTGTGCCAAGGGCGAATTGTTGAGCGAAGATCTTTTCTTAAGTTATTAGCCTTGGGTTTCATATATTCCGTCATTTGTTGTAACAAACTGGTAGTTCATTTACTCGTCTACACTCTCTTGATCTACAGCACAAGATGGGTATGGAGTAGAGTTAAATCAAACACCTCGAATATCATAACTAGTCCTTTTCGGCAGTATAAAACTTGATATATAGAGTTGTAGTATTCATTCAGAAATATTCAACTATTACCTATTTGTTCAGAAATTTTATTTTGTGGTCGTATTCTACAGTACATACATCTAATGAACTTTAATCGGTCGGAAATGATCAAATAGTGAGTAATTAAAAGTTCGACAGAACTTATAAATCCTTCTACATGAACATAGATGATCGAAATAAATTTTAATACTTGTCAAACATCTAGCACAAGTTTATATAATTATCCAACTTGATGTTGATCTTTGTTGCAAAAATATAAAATGAAAATTGATAATTGCCTTGATGCCGATTCGAGTAAAGATTTTACAAGGCCCACAATTTTACAAACTATGTGTAAAGTTGCAAAATGACGATCTATCAACCCCTTTACACCATGTTTTTAAAGTATCATCTCCAAGTTGTTGTGAATGGGCAAAATGACCAAATAGCCCCTTGAATCATCTATAAAATATGGCCTTCACCATATCAAACATCCATAATCCATATCATTCATCATCTCAACAAACCATAACTCATTTCTCTTATCTCTTCGATCTCCTTCAAAAAATGGCCAACGCGATTGATCTCAATGACACCGCTAGCATTGGAGGAACATCATCTAGCTGCTCTGAATGTTCGTCACCTTCATCCATCCTCGACTATGAAGTGTACTCAAGAAAAAGTAGTGGGGAACACCGAAGCAAGAAGTGGAAGAAAATGTTGAAGAAGTTGGTTCAAGAAAGCAAGAAAAGCTTTTATGGATCTTCCAAGCCCATAGTATATCGATATGACGCTGTTAGTTACTCGCTGAATTTTGATGAAGGAAATCATAGTGATGAATATTATTTGTAAAGTCAATTTGTAGTTTAGGTGTGTAAATGAAATATTTTGATTCAACAAATCTTTGTACAATTTATTATTTGTCAAACAGTCTTGTTTTTTATTTGAGCTGAAATTAGCATCGAGTATCTGAGACTGAGTGTGTCTCAATAGCCGAGACATATTTTTGCAATTAAACTACGCATCTTGTGTGAATTTTATACGCCTTCGCCTTGTTTATTCAAGCAAGTTTCAAAATTTACTGAATAAAATCAGTTGATAAAAAATAAATAGAAAGTATTTGATAATAGACTCAAAGTAAAACCATTATTATTTATTCGTAAAACCATTTATATATTCACAGCTAGCAATTAAGGATCTAAAGCAAAAGCCGTAAAATAACAAGGCAGCGATAGCTAGGTACGCTTTTGATTTGCAAGTGATATTTAGCCTATTTAACCTTACAACATTGAATCTACATGAGATTCAAAGAAAAGAAAGTATCGATTGATTTCACCTCCATACATAAGGATATGCATCAGCAGGTAAAGGCCATTCAATATTTGTGCCATATATAATTAACCGACGTACATCGCTTAGGTTATGTTATGGACGCAAGCTAGTAGCCTGGAAGTATTTTAACTCCACGACTCTAGGAACTAGTATGTTTTAGTGTCTTGATTCTCATTAAAAGATATGCATGAGCCATGGGGTAGAGTTCGAATCAATACGTTGAATTTTATGATTATAAGTCCGTGTACATGGCATTATTCAGTTTACAGTTTAACATGACAAACTACATGTTTTTGTTACAACATAACGTTATATACTACTCCGTATTAATTTCTATTATTCTGTATAAGTCAATCAGACTTTAATAACTATATACAGTTTGCCAAAAGTCCTAATTCCTACATATATGCATAAATTAATTATATGTTCACTACAAGAAAAAAAGGGCTTTAGTGACGACAGGAAAATCGTCACTAGCATTGCAACTGTTCAACTAGTAGCGACACATTTATTCCATAACCATATTCTTTGTGCAACTGTTCGTTTGTTCTGACTAGTGACTAGATACATAGTGATGCAAGCATAAAGCGTAATTTCCGTTGCAACTGTTCGTGCATATGTCGATTGATATTGGGTTACATAAAGATCCTGAAAATCGAAGACAACAACCTTTTTCTTTCGATAAAGAAGATGCTCTAACATATTAGGATAAGAGTTGGTGTACGTTACATCAACGGTGATCGATGTATATTAATCTGAAAGGGTCGTTTCCTACTTCCCTTGGCAACTTTTGATGTATGAAATAAGAATTTGACGTGCATTGTGGTCCTAAAAAGAGCGTTATGATGTTAGTGGTATCTTTTAGAAAAGGTAAATCTCTCTTTTGAATCGTATTCAACTAAACAAACATTTTTTCAAGGAGAGTGGCGTCAAATGTCATCAGCCTCTTTAGTTGTAGGACCATGTGTGCTTTAATTTATTATGTTTGTGTTATGTGCATGCATGCATGGAAAAAATTATTTTGATAACGATGTGTTTATGTATTAGTTTAGAAAATTCAAGCATTACCTAAGGTACAGTTTCATATTAAAACTACAAATTTCTGTGTTTAACAGATTAATACAATGTGGTCGGATTCTACATACATCTAATGAACTTTAATCAGTCGGAAACGATCAAATACTGAGCAACTAAAAGTTTTACAGTACCTATAAATCCTTCTACAAAAACTTACTTGTCGAAATAAATTGTAATAATTTTCAAACATCTGGCACAAGTTGATGTAATTATCCTACTTGATGTTGATCTTTGTTGCAAAAATATAAAATGAAAATTGATAATTGCTTTGATGCCGATTCTAGTCAAGACTATGTGTAAAGTTGCAAAATGACGACCTATTAACCCCTTTACACCTTGTTTTTTAAGTATCATCTCCAAGTTGTTGTGAATGGGCAAAATGACCAAATAGCCCCTTGAACCATCTATAAAATATGGCCTTCATCATATCAAACATCCATAATCCATATCATTCATCATCGCAACAAACCATAACTCATTTTCTCGTATCTTTTCTCTCCTTCAAAAAATGGCCAACACCATTGATCTAAACGACACCGCCAGCATTGGAAGTACATCATCTAGCTTCTCTGACTGTTCATCACCTTCATCCATCCCCGACTATGAAGTATACTCAAGAAAAAGTAGTGGGGAACACCGAAGCAAGAAGTGGAAGAAAATGTTGAAGAAGTTGGTTCAAGAAAGCAAGAAAAGCCTCCATGGATCTTCCAAGCCTATAGTATATCGATATGATGCTGTTAGTTACTCACTGAATTTTGATGAAGGAAATCATAGTGATGAATATTATTTGTAAAGTCAATTTGTAGTTTAGGTATGTAAATGAAATATTTTGATTTAACAAATCTCTGTACAATTTATTATTTGTCAAACAATCTTGTTCTTGATTTAAACCGAAGTAGCTAGTGTCGTCTGAGTGTGTCTTAAGAGTCAAGACATATTCTTTGTGCAATGTAACTACACACGTCACATCTTGTGTGAATTTTATACGATAATATACTCGAATAAAAATCAAGCAATTTTCAAAATAATTCACTGAATAAAAATCAGTTGATCAAATAAAAAGTATATGATAATATACTCAAAGTAAAACCATTTATTTATTCGTAAAACCATTATGTATTCATAGATAGCAAGGATCTAAAGCGAAAGCCGCTCAACATAAAAGATAAAACAAATAAGGGGTCTATGAGAAGGCAGCGATATAGCTAGTTACGCATGCACTTGAGTTGCAAGTGATACTAGTTATAATGCCCGCGCACGCGCGGGTTTTTTCTAACTTTTTGAATAATGTAATTTTATTTATTAGAAAACAAATTAATATTTTTTTTGTTTTATTTATGATTTTTAACTATGTATTATACGATGAAGAGTGTTCTTGAATAATATATTTTTATATATTAAAAACCCAAAATGTTGATTATAACCAATTTGACCAAATAATACATTGATTTATTATTTAAAAACATCCAAAAACCGCATTAGTATATCTTGTATATGTTTTTGCACAACAATGTATTATAATAAGTATGCCACAACATAGGATATATACAGGTTACCACTGGTTGTAATTTAAATTTCAACGTAAATGGGTTAACGTTGGTCATTTTTAAGCGCATATGCTATACTGGGCCTACTTTCAAAAGAACCTAATACGAAACGTGACAAATGGTTAGGATTTCTCTAAGAGCCTTAGGTACAATAACTCAAGTTATTAAAAATAAATCCCGCCACATCAGCTTTAACATTTTAATATTAACAAAAACACCCCTTATCGTAACACCACCTCAACACCACATTTTGGGACCCAATTTCTTTAAAAAAAACATATTCAACCATAAACTAATATTTCATTCATTAAACAACCTAACATTATGTTAATAAACTTAAAAATTACAATACGAAAAAAAAAAACAAAAAAACAATTACGAAATTTTAAAAATACGACATCAAAGATGTTAATAAGTCAATCAGATTGAAATAAACTTCATAGGGAGTAGGAGAAAACTCTCAATCGACATTTAATGTCAAATGCCCATGATCAATCTAAACAGTGGCTCAGCAGCATGGTAAAAAGCCAATAATCCCAACTAATAATTATATATATTTTTACCTCAGTTTGAACCTTTGCACTTTGAAATTCTTTTTCGTGTATATGATATAAGGCATACTCTCAAAATAACCAAATAAAAAATGCCCGTGGCCAAAGAATCAAATGCACAGTCTTAGTAAGACCCCAATTTTGAACCATACCCAATGTTTCACTGGGTGACAAGAAACTAACGACTTTAATTCAGTTTCAAACGCCCTCTTTGGACATGTGTCTAAAGTATGCAATGATCAATTTAAAGTGTTAAATAGCTTCTTTAAAAATTAAAAATTAAAAAATAAAAATAAAAATAAAATAGGCCAGCAACCAAAGATGATACTTACTTATTGTCGTCATAGTTAGTTTAACAACTTGATGCCCGTATTACACAATTATCTGTGATTTATCCTTATAACCTTTTTGTCCAATTCTTGTGCAGCAGCAAGCACTTTAGCTTTCTCGACCTGTGTAGGGCTCATGGTAACACCATAACCATCTGGAGCAAAATATCTTGATAGGTACCTTGAGCTACCTCCAATTCCATACCGAACATCAGCTACGCTCTTTGGTTTCTTTACGGGGTCCTCTGTTTTAAGAGAAAAATAAGTTACGACAATCATAAACCGCCATCACACATTTGATCAAAAGATTTAGACGTGGCACGTAATAGTTCAGATTAATATATTCCCATGATCCTTTAATAAACACACATATAGTGGCAATAACACATTCAATGTTAACAAAGACCATCCCAGAATACTCATTTACTCATTTGAGTATATAATTTATCATCAAATGTGTATCGGTTCAAAACAGGTACATATTAAAACTACGTTTCTAACACACTGCATGAATAGCACTCCATATAACACTATTGACATGAGTTATATATAGCTTAAGAAACAAAGAATACTCACGTACATATGCGAACAAACAATCGAACATGAAAGTCCATTCCAATTTAAACATGAGTTACGACACATCAAAGTCTGAAATACCAACAAGTCAGCAGATAATGTTGTTGGCACTTTGCACCTCTTAATTATACATCAAAGCAATAGTAAGTGATACACAATTAATTCTGGAAATGTAGTCAAGTTTCGCATGAGGTTTCTTTTAATACAATTTCTAAAACTCATAAACAAAGCTTGTTCCTATACCAATTCAGTTGTTGGTATTTGCTTCAACTGATTGACAAATTTCAAAAAACTATAGAGTGTTATTAAGCCAAGTAACGTTACAAAAAACAACCACGTGCCTTGACCCTCTAATTTAATACTCCCTCCGTCCCAAAATAAGTGTCCAGTTTGACTTTTCAGAGTCAAACTGGTTCAACTTTGACCTTAACTATTTTTGTGGGTGTTATATAATAGTTGATGAAAAATATATAAATGAATTGGGTTTTAAGTGTACTTTTTAATGGTATAATGTTTCATCAAGTATTATATACTACAGAAAAATATTTAAGGTCAAAGTTGAACCAGTTTGACTCT
>LBNU01000596.1:114237-214617 GCA_014162995.1 Artemisia annua
TTAATACTCCCTCCGTCCCAAAATAAGTGTCCAGTTTGACTTTTCAGAGTCAAACTGGTTCAACTTTGACCTTAACTATTTTTGTGGGTGTTATATAATAGTTGATGAAAAATATATAAATGAATTGGGTTTTAAGTGTACTTTTTAATGGTATAATGTTTCATCAAGTATTATATACTACAGAAAAATATTTAAGGTCAAAGTTGAACCAGTTTGACTCTAAAAAGTCAAACTGGACACTTATTTTGGGACGGAGGGAGTAATTACGGAAAAATTTAAATGCATTAACAGAAAAAATCACAGTCCTGTCTCTCTTGTCTATAAATTTATCTAAGATAAACCCACAATCAAACAAATCAATCAATTTACAAAAAAATCAATAATAAAATTGCGGGAAAACAACATAATACGTAATTAATCAAATGGTTGTAAGTAATCAAACATAAAGTTCAAACAATCAGTAAAAATATGGATTTTGATCACATGAAGTAAAGAACGATTCACGTCCCTGATTATTAAAAAGTTAAAATTTATATGTCGATTTTGTTTTGATGAGAAGGGGAACAAACAAACTAAAACCAAAATCAAACCTTCGTTTAACGTTTGAAAATAATTACGAACTCTCTGGTGGATTTAATTTAGGGTTTTGGGAGACGGAAAAGACAGCTATGTCTGTGTATGATGAAAAGCCGCTTATTCTTCTTTTAATATACAGTTTGGTCCAAAACTATGTAACATGAGCTACGAAGGACATGTGTATTTTTTAACTTTTCAATACATCTACGTGAAGAATCAAATTTTTATTAAATTTGGCCAAATCAAGAAATATTTAGTTTTTTCAATTTTTCTAAATCTAAATATAAAAATCTAATTAAAAGTTTTATTACCAAATAAGGAAATATTTTTTTTTTTCAAAATGACAAAGTACCCACTAGGGGTTTTGTTTTATTATATAAGAGATTTTCCCTATTTAACTTTACACATTGAATCGACATGAGATTCAAATAAAAGAAAGGAGCTTAATTGATTTGATCACCTCCTATTATACATAAAGATATGCGTCAATAGGTCGAAACATTTATTGGCGCCATTCGATAGATGTGCCATATATAACCGACATCTCTTAAATTAAGTAATTATGGAAGCAATTAAGCTGGTAGCCTGGGAGTATTTTAACTTGACGACTCTAGGAACCGGTGTGTTTTAGTGTCTTGATTCTCATTAAAAGCTAGATGGGCATGAGCCATGGGGTAGAGTTCAAATCAATACGTTGAAGTTTGTGATTACTCCTTGTGGCATTATTCAATTTGCAGCTCAACATGACAAACTTAATACTAGTATTTTTTGTTACAACAACAAATTATATAATACTCCATATTTCTATTATTCCGTATAAGTCAATCAGACTTTAATAACAAGATATAGTTTGCCAAAAGGCCTAATTCCTACATATTTATTCCATAAATTTAATGTATGCTGTGAGTAGTGACTAGATAGTGATGCAAGTGTAAATCGTAACCCTTGCAAGTGTTTGTGCACGGGAATGGATATATTCATGGATCATGGGTTACACGAACCATCTGGGAAGTCGAAGACAACAACCTGTTACTTTCAATAAACCATGTTTTAATGTGTTAGGATAAGATTTATGATGCTACATCAACAGTGATCACGTATGTTAAAAGGGTAGTTTCCTTGGCAACTTTTGATGTTTGAGAATGGATAATGAGCAACATGACGATCTTAACAACAGAAGTCAAGTAATCTTTTTGCTTTATTGTTTTGTCAGTGTAAGTTTAAGATAAGAATTTGACGTGCTATGCGGTCATAAAAAGACCGTTATGAAGTTAGTGGCATCTTTAGAAAAGGTAGATTTGTCTTTTGAATCGTCTTCAACTAACTACAATGATGTCAATAACCATCAGCCTCCTTTAGTTGTAGGACCATGCGTTATGTTTGTAGTGTGTGCATGCATGGAAAAAATATTTTTCCAACACTATATCTTTATACGGTTAACTTTAGGAAAAGTTAAGTATTACATGTGGTAACAACTTAGACAATTACCGGGTGTAATGATGGCAGTGATCACCCTCGCATCAACGTCAAGTTATTCTATAGTCTTTACCTTCACCTTCTTATTACTTTTAAGCTCATAACAATTAGTCACCCTTCACCATTTTAAACCTCGAGAAAATACAAAAACACACTAAAAAAGATACTCCCTCAATGGTGGTCGACACCACCGTCTACAATCAAATTCTTTTCTTCGCGCATGATCTTCTACAATCCGTATCAAGGTTCATGTGTGATGATCTTCCCTCCGCGTGTGATACATTGCATTACTAGGTACACTTAGTCTTATAAAATTATAAACTTTTTACGTAATCATCATCAATGGGTGGGCGATTGAGGGTTTTACAGAAACAACACGTACTCCAATTTACATGTACTAGATGAAACCAAACCAAGTCAAACATCTATTATTAGTATATCACAACGACCTAATCTATCTTAAATATCATAAAATAAGAATTGAGAATATCTGCTTGATGACGATTCTTGTCAAAATATTTCAAGGCCCACAATTCCACAAATAGGTGTAAAGATTTCAAAATGACGACCTATTGACCCCTTTACACCATGTTCATAAAGTTTGCTCTCCTAGTTGTGAAATGAATAAATGACCAAATAGCCCTTGGACCATCTATAAATTTGGCCTTCATCAATTCACTTCTTCAAACACCCATAGTCATAACATAAATCAACTCAACAAAGTACCAAAACTCACTTTTATTTATCTTTTTTCTCTCTTACAAAAAATGGCTAATAGAATTGATCTTAACGACGACACAGCTAGCATTGGAGGAACATCATCTAGCTGCTCTGAATGTTCGTCACCTTCATCCCTCCCCGACTGTGAAGTATACCCACGAATAAGTCGTGGAGAATGCCAAAGCAAGAAATGGAAGAAAATGTTGAAGAAGTTGGTTCAAGAAAGCAAGAAAAGCTTCTATGGATCTTCCAAGCCTATAATATATCGATATGATGTTGTTAGTTACTCGCTAAATTTTGATGAAGGAAATCATAGTGATGAAAATTATTTGTAAAGTTGAAATTTCATTTAGGTTGTAAATGATATTATGATTTAACAAATTTATGTGCAAATCATTTTTTGTTAAACAATCTTTATTCTTGGAACTGTTCCAGAAGTACTAGTGTCTCTAAACATCTTACAAGATTACGTATTATACTTTGTGGACTTGTGCAAACATGAAGCTACACATCTAGTAAATTAAATAATTCAAGCATTTTTGGAAATACACTAAATAAAAGATACTTAATCAAATTAAAAATATACGATCATACCATAAGACATGGACTAAACATCTAAAACCATTGATTCATTTTATTCATAAAAATCAACTGTTTCAACAAATTTTGAAATAGAAGACGGAAGAATTAGATATGACTTTAGAATTTCAAATGGTAATTATATTTGCAACTAACAAGAATCTAAAGCAAAAGCAATTCAAGTTTACAGCTAAAGCAAAAAAGAGACAATAACAAAGCAGCGATAAGTATATTCTTTTAATCCCTTATAACTTTACATTAACAAATACTAACCGAAATGAGCATGACTTCACCGCCTAGATAATCAGTTCTCGGGTCTTTTTGAATTTAATGTGATGTCATTCCCACCCACAGGAAGATATGCGTCTGCATGTCTAAACATTTTCGGCGCCTTTCAATAGTTGTGCATGGGAGTTATTAGCCTCGGGTTTCATATGTTCCGCCATTTGTTGAAATAAACTGGTATAGTTCTTTAACTCGTCGACACTCTCTTGATCCGCACAAGATGGGCATGGAGTAGAGTTAAATCAAGATTTTTTTTCCTTATTTGGTGTAATATTATTTCACGTACGACTCAATCCCTCGACAAAATTAATCATCAGGCCCATATCATTTTGCAGCAGTAGGATCTACATTCTACCAGTTCTTATAGTTGGGCCCTACTTGGGCTAAGTAATAGTTAGAGCTAAACCACATAGCCTCATCTGAAATGTTTTAACTTTTTATTGTAAAATAGTTGTTTATTTTGAATTTTGATTACTCTAATAAAATTCTAAACTGCAAGGACGTAATATTATTAGTGGTACTCTGGCAATGATTACATTTACATTTTTCCTTTTTTTCTTTTATTTTTGTGCTTTTAAGATGTGAAAAATAATTTTTCAAAGAAACGAATTGAATATCTATCTATCTATCTATCTAAACTAATATATCACACTTTTTTCCACCATATAATACGGAGTAATTTTTTTCCAAATATAACTAAGACTCACAGTTTGACACGTGGCATAGACTCACATTTAGCAAGTTTTCAGAGAAATTTATGTGTGTTTAAAATATTTATGAAAATCTGTTAACACATTTGACCTCGCATGTTATTAGCCCAACGAGCTTTAAGAATAAGTCTAAATGAATTTAAGATAATAATAACATTTAGCTAGAACTTTAATTTTGCTAAAGTTTTAGCCCATAAGTGATACTGACTCATTAACTTTTTTATATGTCAGATATATATATAAAGACTACTTGTATGTTTTGACATATGTACATCGTAATACTCTCAAGTTTTCATTAATTAACATAAGATTGCATTCAATTTTTTAAATATGTAGAGGTCAACCCAAATTAAATCAAAATGTTGTCAACCTAATGCATGTTGATAAGTCTTTTTTATTGATTGCAAAATTTATATCATTACTACTCTCTATGTTGCAAAACTAGTACAAAAGGTTTTTGTATTAGCGTTGTTTGAAAATGTCACGTTAGAAAACTTTGAAAATTACTTTGGTCGATTTATCTATCTAAACTAATATATCGCACTTTCTTCCACCATCTAATAATTTCTTTGCCCTAATATAACTCGGACTCATAGTTTGACACGTAGCATTACCCTATTATACATTTATCGTGAAAAACGACGTCCTTTACAGGGTCTCCAAAATGATTTATTTTTTATTTTATTTTATTTTTCTTTGCTTGCCACCATACAATGTCATTTCATGTTTGAAGTAAACTTGCCTTCAAAACAACATCGTTTCACGTTTTCTTCTTCTTCTTCTTCTTTAATTCAAATAAATCGGATTTATATAATGGGTTTTCACCAACCGTCATACACAAAACACCCAGAGCTTACTAGAAGTGTGTGTTTATTTATCGAGTATCAAAAAGCGCGTGTTTTCGATTTCTCCAGGGGCTTGGCGTGCGAGGAACATTTCTGAGTTATAAAGTTCTAGAACGAGGTTTGGTTAGTTTGTTTTTGTTATCGTCGATTTTGTTTGCTATACTGTTCGAGTTTAAAGATTGTTATGTTGCTGTTAATATTAGATTTATGGTAGTAGGGTTTGGTGTTTTGTTATATGTTGTCGTACTAATATTGTTCTTTGTGTTTTTATGAATTTGTTTTGCTTTGTTCTAGTTTAATTAGGTGTATCGGTTGTTTGTTGTGTTTAAGAAGCTTCCACGTTAGCTTTGCATATTAATGTTTTGCAGTAAGGCTTAGACGCTTGCTAATAATGGAAATGATGGTCATCTATTTGTTTTGATATGTTTTCTATGTGTGCGATACGGCAATTGTGGGGAGTCTTAGTGGCATGTTATTGATTTGCAGCTAAAACAAACACCCTCTGTATACCTAAACTTTTGAATTTCGATATTTGTATGTACTTTGTGACTATTTTTAAATAAATACGATAATACCATAAGACACAGACTAAAAATCTAAAACCATTTATTGATTTTATTCATAAAAATCAACTGTTTCAACAAATTTTGAAACAGAAGATGGAAGATTTAGATGTGAATTTAGAATTTCAAATGGTAATATTATATTAGCAACTAACAAGAATCTAAAGCAAAAGCCATCCAGTTGTGGGTAAGCAGTTTCAGTATCAACCCAAGATGACTCCAACTGAACCTAAGAAGGTAGATGGCACTAAGAAGAGGGCTTCTGATGCGCCTAGTACGAGTGGAACGAAGATTTCTACATCTAATCAGTTTGATGCCCTTAATATTGATGATGCGGATGCTTTTGGTATTCCGTCTAATGATAACAACAAGCAAGAAAAACTTCTATGGATCTTCCAAGCCTATAGTATATCGATATGATGCTGTTAGTTACTCACTGAATTTTGATGAAGGAAATCATAGTGATGAAAATTGTTTGTAAAGTTGAATTTTCATTTAGGTTGTAAATGATAATATGATTTAACAAATTTATGTGCAAATCATTTTTGGTTAAACAATCTTATTCTTGGAACTGTTCCAGAGTACTAGTGTCTCTAAACATCTAATGTAGATACAAGATTACGTATTATACTTTGTGGACTTGTGCAAACATGAAGCTACACATCTAGTGAATTAAATAATTCAAGCATTTTTGGAAATACACTAAATAAAAGATACTTGATCAAATTAAAAATATACGATCATACCATAAGACATGGACTAAACATCTAAAACCATTGATTGATTTTATTCATAAAAATCAACTGTTTCAACAAATTTTGAAATAGAAGACGGAAGAATTAGATATGACTTTAGAATTTCAAATGGTAATTATATTTGCAACTAACAAGAATCTAAAGCAAAAGCCATTCAAGTTTAAAGCTAAAGCAAAAAAGAGACAATAACAAAGCAGCGATAAGTATATTCTTTTCAATCCCTTATAACTTTACATTAACAAATAATAACCGAAATGAACATGACTTCACCGCCTAGATAATCAGTTCTCGGGTCTTTTTGAATTTAATGTGATGTCATTCGCACCCACAGGAAGATATGCATCTGCATGTCTAAACATTTTCGGCGCCTTTCAATAGTTGTGCATGGGAGTTATTAGCCACGGGTTTCATATGTTCCGCCATTTGTTGAAATATACTGGTATAGTTCTTTAACTCGTCGACACTCTCTTGATCTGCACAAGATGGGCATGGAGTAGAGTTAAATCAAGATTTTTTTTCCTTATTTGGTGTAATATTATTTCACGTACAATCAATTCTCTGTCAATACAACACGACTCAATCCCTCGACAAAATTAATCATCAGGCCCATATCATTTTGCAGCAGTAGGATCTACATTCTACCAGTTCTTATAGTTGGGCCCTACTTGGGCTGAGTAATAGTTAGAGCTAAACCACATAGCCTCATCTGAAATGTTTTAACTTTTTATTGTAAAATAGTTGTTTATTTTGAATTTTGATTACTCTAATAAAATTCTAAACTGCAAGGACGTAATATTATTAGTGGTACTCTGGCAATGATTACATTTACATTTTTCTTTTTTTCTTTTATTTTTGTGCTTTTAAGATGTGAAAAATAATTTTTCAAAGAAACGAATTAAATATCTATCTATCTATCTAAACTAATATACCACACTTTTTTCCACCATATAATACGGAGTAATTTTTTTCCAAATATAACTAAGACTCACAGTTTGACACGTGGCATAGACTCACATTTAGCAAGTTTTCGAAATTTATGTGTGTTTAAAATATTTATGAAAATCTGTTAACACATTTGACCTCGCATGTTATTAGCCCAACGAGCTTTAAGAATAAGTCTAAATGAATTTAAGATAATAATAACATTTAGCTAGAACTTTAATTTTGCTAAAGTTTTAGCCCATAAGTGATACTGACTCATTAACTTTTTTATATGTCAAATATATATATATAAAGAATACTTGTATGTTTTGACATATGTACATCGTAATACTCTCAAGTTTTCATTAATTAACATAAGATTGCATTCAATTTTTTAAATATGTAGAGGTCAACCCAAATTAAATCAAAATGTTGTCAACCTAATGCATGTTGATAAGTCTTTTTTATTGATTGCAAAATTTATATCATTACTACTCTCTATGTTGCAAAACTAGTACAAAAGGTTTTTGTATTAGCGTTGTTTGAAAATGTCACGTTAGAAAACTTTGAAAATTACTTTGGTCGATTTATCTATCTAAACTAATATATCGCACTTTCTTCCACCATCTAATAATTTCTTTGCCCTAATATAACTCGGACTCATAGTTTGACACGTAGCATTACCCTATTATACATTTATCGTGAAAAACGTCCTTTACAGGGTCTCCAAAATGATTTATTTTTTATTTTATTTTATTTTTCTTTGCTTGCCACCATACAATGTCATTTCATGTTTGAAGTAAACTTGCCTTCAAAACAACATCGTTTCACGTTTTCTTCTTCTTCTTCTTCTTTAATTCAAATAAATCGGATTTATATAATGGGTTTTCACCAACCGTCATACACAAAACACCCAGAGCTTACTAGAAGTGTGTGTTTATTTATCGAGTATCAAAAAGTGCGTGTTTTCGATTTCTCCAGGGGCTTGGCGTGCGAGGAACATTTCTGAGTTATAAAGTTCTAGAACGAGGTTTGGTTAGTTTGTTTTTGTTATCGTCGATTTTGTTTGCTATACTGTTCGAGTTAAAAGATTGTTATGTTGCTGTTAATATTAGATTTATGGTAGTAGGGTTTGGTGTTTTGTTATATGTTGTCGTATTAATATTGTTCTTTGTGTTTTTATGAATTTGTTTTGCTTTGTTCTAGTTTAATTAGGTGTATCGGTTGTTTGTTGTGTTTAAGAAGCTTCCACGTTAGCTTTGCATATTAATGTTTTGCAGTAAGGCTTAGACGCTTGCTAATAATGGAAATGGTGGTCATCTATTTGTTTTGATATGTTTTCTACGTGTGCGATACGGCAATTGTGGGGAGTCTTAGTGGCATGTTATTGATTTGCAGCTAAAACAAACACCCTCTGTATACCTAAACTTTTGAATTTCGATATTTGTATGTACTTTGTGACTATTTTACCCCTAATTTTTTTTAACCAACCTATTGTTGATGAAGGGCAAATTGGTCATTGCACATAAACAAAATACATATAACTGTTGAAATTCAAAAGTTTGTGTACATAATAGCAAAAAATAAAGTTGATTACACAACACTCGAAAAAGTAAAGTAAAATACATTTTTGGGTTATTATCCTATTAGTTATAACCAAGTACAATAAACTTTTTATAAGGCTAATGAGATACAATCTTGAAACAAGCCTTCCAACCTCGACTCTGGCTCTGGCGGCGGCGACGGCGATTGATCATCTCTGATCGAGCTTCGGTCATTAGAGGATGGACAGGCTTCTTACACAGCACGAAGGTTCTTTCTCCACACGACCCAACTGCTTCATTTGCACTCATTGCTGCCAACAAATTTAGTAATTATTGGACCTTCTTGTGGAATATAAAAGCAACGAGACATAAAGTTTATATTCTAGAAGACTCAAAATGGGAGAAAATATGATTTTAATAATTTGATTATTAGTATAATTAATTAGCATTTCGTTTTAACTAACGGAGCAATAATCTGAAATGTGCAAAAGCTGAATCGCACCCAAGTGCATGGTTGACTTCATCAGAAAAAAGATTATATCTGAAGCGTGGACAAGATCTTGAACGGTTGAACCTACAATAAATGCCATTTTTGTACTTGAGCTGAAAAATAATTGTATATTTTTATCTTAAACTAAAGAAACAAATATGATCCTTACTTTATATATAGTCTATGAATTTGGTTATTTCGAATTTGATATTTAAAAACCTCATTACTATTCATTAATATGCTAGTTACCAATGTTTTATACTTTTATAGTATATATACATGAATACATGATCAATAAAGTGACAAAAAAATGCTTAGCTGAAAAACAGTTGTGTACTTGTGCCTAATCAAGCAACAAGATCAAACCATAACATATCATTAATTCAATTACGGAGTATAATATTCTGTGTCCATACCTTCAGAATCTGAATTTGATGGATAAAGCAAGAATTTAGTATAATCTGAGCCAAGAACAGGAAGTCGTCCACCACGAGCATACATCTTAAGGGACGAATTAATAACTTCCGATACTTTATCATCAATATTCACCACGAAGCGCAAAGGTCCTGAACTTCCTAGCACATTCACAGTTATTAGAAACCGCGTGTTTTTCATATTTCGGCTATCATGAATCTTCTTCTTGATCAGCATCTTCGTCTTAAGTATTGCTTCAAATGTGATATGTAGAGAAATGAACTTTGAGTGAATTTAATAGAATGAAGAAAAATGAAATGTCTAGTTAGTCAAAGGATCGAAAGCGATGGAACCAAAAAACTAAGAATCCATGAAAGAAAAGATAGAGTTAGGGATACGGAAAAGAAGCATGAAACAGCAACTCATGTGAATCATACAATATCATTCTCTCCAGTTTGTTGTAGAGAGAGACCTAATATATATATACTATTATACGACTATAAATGTTTAAATTTAAGTTGATATATATGACAAAAATAACAATTGATATATTTAACATATAAGCAATGGCGTCATTCAATATTTTACAATCAAGTTTAATTTGTTAATTAGGTTCTATATGAAACTATTACTAATTATAAATTCTAATAATCAAGCTTTTCATTCAAGACTTGATTATAATTATACTCCGTATTATAGAAGTTAATTAACTATATCCATGCCTCTTATTTATTACGAGAACCAGGGACTCCGCCGGTAGACATCGGCTAGGTCTCAAACCATATCATGAACCAAACCAAAATAGTAAGATGAACACATATTATAGGGCCGAGGGTGTGTATGTCAATAGTGTCACTCACATAATCCATAAAACATGTTTGAAAATCAAGAATTGCACGTCGACGGAATTTTTAGTCATTCCAATTAATATTGGGTGTTGAATAAAATACATTTGAATTAATTGGAGCTTCAACTAATATAACCAACACAATTTAGTAGATTTTCAAATTGGCAGTTAACCAACAAACACAACAAAGTCGTTTTACAAAATTCATTCTTAAACCACATATGATGCCCAATTGAAGTTCTGGATAACCAAACAATTAAGTATCATGAAATCTTAATATTCAGCACTAGTCAAGTTTTATTATTCCATGGCAAACGTCTTATTTACACTGTGATGACCGTGTCACAAATATGTCTGATTACAAATATTAAACGTACTCATATAGGTCTTTTATCGCATAAATATACGATAAGACTGAGACTAGTTTACTAGCCACACACCTTATACTTTCTTAGACAAACAGATGCTCAAATTTCGTGGAAATAAATCTTTGGTAGAAACTTTACATAGCTATCTTTAGACCGTTGCTTTTACCTTTTGAATACTGTCTAGGAATATTTGAGTCAATCCGGGGGCTTCTACGTACACTGGTAGATTTGTTCGTTTTATCCAAATAATGTTTGGTTGATGTTCTAGTGTTGATATAATCCAATAGCTAACTCGATAATAAGTAATATGTCATAACAAAGATGGTACATGTATATCAACACTTTACGCTAATTATATCAATTCTCTAGAGATTGACAAGAACATATGCTACAACTACATGACACCGACATGATTTTGCTTATTTGATATGGAAATGTTTGGTGTCACGTCATTCGCACATGAAAAAGGCCTATTCTACTGCAGGTGAGAATACATTCCGCGCGCCATTTCTGGATAACAAAGTTATAACTTTTTATGCATATGGTCAAAAAATTGTTCGGCTTTAGCTTGTAGATGAAATTGTTGGATCACATAATTGAAGAACCAACACAAGACTATATATAAATTTAGAAGTTGGAAAGATATACCCGTCATCAATGTCCCGCATATGAAACATAGTAGATGATCATGTGAGAACAACCATGCACAACAAATTTGCAGTTTTTAAAAGTTAGCAAACTATAGCAATCGAAAAAGAATAACAAAAAAAATNATATTTGAATTAATTGGAGCTTCAACTAATATAACCAACACAATTTAGTACATTTTCAAATTGGCAATTAACCAACAAACACAACAAAGTCGTTTTACAAAATTCATTCTTAAACCACATATGGTGCCCAATTGAAGTTCTGGATAACCAAACAATTAAGTATCATGAAATCTTAATATTCAGCACTAGTCAAGTTTTATTATTCCATGGCAAACGTCTTATTTACACTGTGATGACCGTGTCACAAATATGTCTGATTACAAATATTAAACGTACTCATATAGGTCTTTTATCGCATAAATATACGATAAGACTGAGACTAGTTTACTAGCCACACACCTTATACTTTCTTAGACAAACAGATGCTTAAATTTCGTGGAAATAAATCTTTGGTAGAAACTTTACATAGCTATCTTTAGACCGTTGCTTTTACCTTTTGAATACTTTCTAAGAATATTTGAGTCCATCCAGGGGCTTCTACGTACACTGGTAGATGTTCGTTTTATCCAAATAATGTTTGGTATATGTTCCAGTGTTGATATAATCCAATAGCTAACTCTACAATAAGTATAGTAATATGTCATAACGAATATGATACATGTAATATTGACACTTTTTGCTAATTATAGCAATTCTCTGGAGATTGAGAAAGAACATATGCTACAACTACACGACACCGACATGATTTTGCTTATTTGATATGGAAATGTTTGGTGTCACATCATTTGCACACGAAAAAGGCCTATTCTACTGCAGGTGAGAATACATTCTGCCATTTCCAGATAACAAAGTTATAACTTTTTATGCATATGGTCGAAAAATTGTTCAGCTTTAGCTTGTAGATGAAATTGTTGGATCACATAATTAAAGAACCAACACAAGACTATATATAAATTTAGAAGTTGGAAGGATATACCCGTCATCAATGTCCCGCATATGAAACATAGTAGATGATCATGTGAGAACAACCATGCACAACAAATTTGCAGTTTTTAAAAGTTAGCAAACTATAGCAATCGAAAAAAAATAACAAAAAAATATTAAAAAGAAAAAAGAAAAAAAGGAACACTCAGGATTAAAAACAAAGAACAAAAAACACAACAAATGTATATTTCATGGTCTGGCTTATTAGCATATATACTCTATAACTTGTTATCCAATACTTTCCTTAAGTATAGAAGTATATGAGTACCATAATCTTCAATCTTCATACATAAATATGTAAAGGGACAATAAGCTAATAGTGTATGTGTGGTTAAAAACTGAAACAGATAGACAATGAGTTGGTGTATATTTTGAAACCACAATAGTTTTGGCAAATATAATTTTCAAACACATGCGTGGTAAAAACAAAAAAGTTAGGCGTGCACTTTTGCAGTTTTACCTTAATTTATAAAGTTTCTCATGATCAAGGGACAATAATTAACAATAGATACCAACATACCATCAATTTAGTTTTGTTATAGAAAACCATTGATGTTAGTTATTGCATGTTATTGATGGTTATAATTACGCAAAACTCATTTACATTAATGTGTTTAGAAAAATGTATACTCATAGGCCAGCTATATGCCTCTTAGCGTCTGGCCAATGATGCCGTTTGGGGCATCAACTATCATCAGTGGACCAAAGAGACATAATAATATTGTTACCGATGGTTTTAAATACCACTTGTATAAATATATAAGAAATATAAACAATTTTTTAATGAAATTGGGTATATACTATATCATATCTGCTCAATACTTCATTTTCATGAAATTGGGTATTGTTATAGGTCAATATATTGGTGTTGATAGATTTTTTTCTTGTATGCTTTTTGTTCTTATATTTATGCATTTTACTTTGTTTACAAACGTATAATAGCAACAATGTTTTATCTTAAATATCATACTGAGCTAATTATGTTTTAAGCATACTAAAACTAGCCATAATTATTGCCATCTAAAGGACAAAATTTTGGTCCACTTTGTCTTAGATTTAGCTTTGTTCGTAAATTTTATAATCAATAAAATGGTCTCAGCTGTTCTATATATTCATCAAGTGATTTTATATGTTGTTTGAATCAACTAAAAACCAAGTATATAAATCTTCGCATTATTGCATAACTACTAGGCCTAACAGGGTAATGTGCTTATAGTAGGTTACCACCACACCAACCGGGACTTTTAGCGAGGGAAGATGTCGTAAAGTGATGTATTGTCTTCTCTAAAACCTTTGATGGCAACAGGTTGTCACCAAAGGTTCATCTCCAAAAGTTTTGGCGACAACATTTTTTAACTTCTAGAGACGACACATGGGGCCCACAAAATTTCAGCCAAAAACTTGACCAAAGTGGAGCCCACTTTTGGAGACGACGACGGCGTCGCAAAGCTATTCTTATATTTTATTAATTTTAAATATTTATTTATTAAATAAACATTAAAAATTAAAATAAAATTAAAAAAGCAGGAACCACTTTTGGCGAACACTGTCGTCGCTAACAGTGGGTTTAAAAAATGTTAATTTGGGTGGATAACTATTAACGACGGCTTTTTAACTTTAACGACGATTTTGTCGTCGCTAAAAGTACCTGATTTAACTGCAATGGCAGTCAAGTTTCTTTACAAGATTTTGTACCTTATATAACGTCACTATTGAGCTAAACATTAGAGATACTGAAGAGAGTTTGCTTTGATCCCAAACCTCCAAAGGAGGACACCTTTGGAGACAAGATTAGAGAACTCTATCGCACTCTTGGATTTTAAGTAAGTAGAAGTAAAAAAGTTGTATCCAAAGTGGCTTGACGGGATTGCTAATCCCAAAAATGTTTGTGATCGATTGTAATCTTTTCTAGCATCTTGTTATATTTTAATAAAATGGGCCGTTCATAGAAGAAGAAAACATCCCTCTAACTTTCGTGTTTATCGCAAACAGTATCATGTCAAAGTATAAACATCTCGAACTACGTTATCTTGAACTACGTTCAGAAGAACAACTTTGAATCAGTATTCACGAGGCACTTTATTTTGCATACTCAAAATTTGGTGCATACCAAGGGACAAATCTCCACCATTCATCTAGTTTGATCTAATGGTGAGGATTAACCTAAGATTAAANTATAGGTCTTTTAATTTTAAGAGTAGTCTCTGCTCTTGAGTAGGATGTATAACTGTCTATATACTATATCATATCTGCTCAATACTTCATTTCCATGAAATTGGGTATTGTTATAGGTTAATATATTGGTATTGATAGATTTTTTTCTTGTATGCTTTTTGTTCTTATATTTATGCATTTCACTTTGTTTACAAACGTATAATAGCAACAATGTTTTATCTTAAATATCATACTGAGCTAATTATGTTTTAAGCATACTAAAACTAGCCATAATTATTGCCATCTAAAGGACAAAATTTTGGTCCACTTTGTCTTAGATTTAGCTTTGTTCGTAAATTTTATAATCAATAAAATGGTCTCAGCTGTTCTATATATTCATCAAGTGATTTTATATGTTGTTTGAATCAACTAAAAACAAAGTATATAAATCTTCGCATTATTGCATAACTACTAGTATAGGCCCAACAGGGTAATGTTCGTATAGTAGGTCACCAACTGGGACTTTTAGCGAGGGAAGATGTCGTAAAGTGATGTATTGTCTTCTCTAAAACCTTTGATGGCAACAGGTTGTCACCAAAGGTTCATCTCCAAAAGTTTTGGCGACAACATTTTTTAACTTCTAGAGACGACACATGGGGCCCACAAAATTTCAGCAAAAACTTGACCAAAGTGGAGCCCACTTTTGGAGACGACGGCGTCGCAAAGCTATTCTTATATTTTATTAATTTTAAATATTTATTTATTAAATAAACATTAAAAATTAAAATAAAATTAAAAAAGCGGGAACCACTTTTGGCGAACACTGTCGTCGCTAACAGTGGGTTTAAAAAATGTTAATTTGGGTGGATAACTATTAACGACGGCTTTTTAACTTTAACGACGATTTTGTCGTCGTTAAAAGTACCTGATTTAACTGCAATGGCAGTCAAGTTTCTTTACAAGATTTTGTACCTTATATAACGTCACTATTGAGCTAAACACAACATGGATCATTTAGAGATACTGAAGAGAGTTTGCTTTGATCCCAAACCTCCAAAGGAGGACACCTTTGGAGACAAGATTAGAGAACTCTATCGCACTCTTGGATTTTAAGTAAGTAGAAGTAAAAAAGTTGTATCCAAAGTGGCTTGACGGGATTGCTAATCCCAAAAATGTTTGTGATCGATTGTAATCTTTTCTAGCATCTTGTTATATTTTAATAAAATGGGCCGTTCATAGAAGAAGAAAACATCCCTCCAACTTTCGTGTTTATCGGAAACAGTATCATGTCAAAGTATAAACATCTCGAAATACATTATCTTGAACTACGTTCAGAAGAACAGCTACTAATCAGTATTAACATATTATATCAAATATATGATCATATCCTCTTACAAACGTATAATGGAAGAAGAACACATGATCATATGATAAATAATGCGTAGAACACTCAATCACATACCACAGCATATGATTCTACGTTTATTTCAACTTCATCAGTATTCAATTCCATGTCTCTTAATGGGACTCCTAGGTGTCTGACGACGAAACACAGGATAATCTAGAAATCTTGAAGAGCACAAAATACTATAGTGATATATCAAGATGTCGCGGTTATTGAGCTAAACACAAGATACATGCCTTCCAACGTCCACTATGTTGTCGTGTGATCATCCTCGACCTTGCTTCGGGTACTTGATTGTTCTTCCTCTTATATAGAGCAAAATTTCTCCCGCCACAAGATCCTATTTCTTCACTTGAGTTCAATGCTACAATGGAAAAAGAAACTTGTTTTAACGCATAAGATAATACAAGCAACAAAAGAACCGTGATTTTTACTGCCATCATCTACTGAGATTTTAACATATACACTATATATTTCGAATAAATACACGGAGGATCCTTAATTACCCCCACCTGAATCAGCGTCTGATGCATAAAGCATGAAGTTTTTTGTATCTGACCCAAGGATTGGAAGACGCCCACCACGAGCATACAACTTAAGGGACAAATCAATAACATTCGACACCTTATCATCCTCGTTTACTAGAAATCTTAAAGGCCCTGAACTCCCCACTACATTTACAGTGATCAAAAGACGGTTATTCTTCACATTGACATCAGCCTCATAGTTGTTCATCTTCTTTCGTGGTAGAACCAATCTCATAGAGTTGTTTCTCTTCATGTTATTTTCGGGTTTCATTATAAAGGAATAAAGGTGGATTTTGATCCTAGAACAATAAAGAGTTTGAAATATTGATACTCCAGTGATTCAAGTGTCCAAAAACAAGATTCAAGTTAAGGTTGGAAGTTGTGTTTGTTTGGAGTGACTAAGATAAAGGTTTTGTTTGGAACTTGGTTGGTGTCAAGAATTCCAAGGTTTTATATATGTGAAGAACGAGGTAGTGGTGATGTACGGACATATGTATGAAACGAATTGAAGAAACAAGTAAAGTTGTAGCTAGATCCACATCACGCGCTAGTAGAATATATACTACTACTATAAAGTTGGCACTTTATATTTGTCACTTTTGATCAACTGCCGATCAAGTCTGTTCAACGTCATATCATGGGCAGGTACGGACCTATATGGGAGGCGGGTGTGCCATGGGCAGGTACGGACCTATATGTATTTTCTTGATACGTGCAATCTCTGATTTTAGCTAATAAATTATTTATGGTCAAACTTAAGTACTTATAATCATAAACAAAAATTTGTGCAACCTGTAACCCGAATGAAATCAAACCTTCTTTTCATATAGATTTACAACTAAGTATTTGTTTGTATATCTCGTTCCTGTCTTACTAAGTAAGCATAAACAAAAAAGAACAACCTTTGTTCTGAACGTTACCCCGCAATCGTGTTCATGTTTATTTACTCGTCGACTTAAAGAACCAAGGAGGCATTCTGGCGGGCGCGTGCATGTAAGAAGGCCGACGAGAATGGGTCTGGGCTTTCGAAAAGATGAATATGCAAAGGCTGAACAAAATTATGTTACTTTAGTGGATTCTTAAAACAAATACATCTAAAAATATGGATTTCTTTGATACAGTTCTATTGTACGTACTTTTAATTTGCAATATACTGATATTTGCCATTATCAAAACTATAAGATTGAATATAGCTCAAAGAAAACTATCAAATCACGAATATACACAAGTAAAATATTATAGTATAGTATTGTTCAAAAAAAATAAATAAATAAATTATTATTATAGTATATAGTATGATGCAGCCATGAAAACGATATTTACTCTAATAATACATGACAAAAACATGCAAAAGTTAATTCTTCCTGTGAAATTGAGGGGACTCTTTGTCACGACTCTCGACCTCTAAAATGTTTTTATCTAGCATGGTGGTGGGAGGGGAACACAATTAGGGGTAATCACGACGACAAAGCAAATATGTTTGGCGGCTTAATTGTTATGTCACTATGTGTTAAGAAATATCGTTATGTACAAATCATCTTGCAAACAACTCTCAGTATCCAATGAAATTCTTAGTTCGGAAAATCTATGCTTGATTGTTGGATAGCTAGGTTGACACGACGTTAAGCATATGAATTGAGTATATATTGAAGTAAACTCGTATATAGATTTTAAGAGGTATAGTAATTTCACTGTAAACATCCATACGGATATGGAATACTTACATCACACTCCTAGTCACTAGCATATGTGGTATTATTTAATTTCGTAAAACATAGAGTGAAATGAGGCGCGCACACACTATAATAATGTGAACCATTAGCGGGAGTTCATGCACTTTGTAAGCTACTTGGTCAAGGAAGGTTAGGCATGTGAGAGATGCCTGTTTTGGGTGTTACATGACTTGCAAACTTGGCCTGATCGATCATACACATGCTCAAGCCCTTTTACACGGGTGCACGAGGTCTGGTTTTGCCGCCGATTTTAATCTTTTGGAGAGATATTGTTGGCCCAAATAATGTAGTTAGATCAAATATTGTTAAGTATTTATGTTAGTGTTTATGTTACAGACAATTTATATGCACTTTAGTTTGTTAAAGTAGTGTTTGGGTCAAGACAGTGAATGGGTCAAACGTTTGCCAAACAGGCCCATTTTAAGTTGACAGTTATTTTAGTTGGTTAAAACCGTTTTCATGAAGCATCACAACGTTTCATGAAGAGGTGTGTCTATTTAGGTCTTTATATAATGTGAGATTTCGACCTGTGAAATCCACAACAACCTTTTATAATATATCTAGTAAATTTCTGTGTCATTCTCATTTTTACCCGTTTACTGTTTTATCAAATTTCATTCACAAACTTACTGCAAATATGAAACACATATTGAAATCAAGAATTGATGGCAAACACCCTGTGAACAATTGGTATCAGAGCCACAAAGGCTCTAATCCTTGGGAACAGCCATCATTCAAACCATCCACAGGTTTTCAAAGTGGAAGATATCTCTTAAGGGAAACCCCTAAACGTTTGTATCAGTGGAATACAAGAACCAAGAAGAGTATATCTCCAAAGGCAAAGGAATTGTTAGCACAAACTGTGTTAGACAATGAAGTATACAACTCACAGAAACAAGAAGAAGCATCCAAAGGGAAAACAAAACTGACAGCAAGAGAGAAGAAATCTAAGTGCTATATATGCAAAACCAAGGGACATGCTTACTGGGCATGTGAAGAAAGGAAAAGGCTAGCAGGGATTGAAGCAGTGCATGATATGGATGTCACAAGGCAGATTATTGATCAAGAAAGAATGTACCCTGAAAAAGTACATGTCTTTGGTGATTACACAGTGCAAGGAACAGACAAAGGGGACTGGAATGATATTTGGTATGTAAGCAAAAAGTACAAAGTTCATATGTGCCCTAGGAGAATGTTGTTCAAAGATGTGAATTATAAGTTTAAAATGATAGGAAAAGAGGAATATGAATGCAAATTCATTTTCTCATATGGCATTGGTACTGCTAACATCAAAACAGAATATGGTGATATATGTGTTAGGCAAATTCAGTACACTCCTGAAACATCCTTGAATATTCTCAGTCTTGAATTATTAGAAAAGCAAGGTTTTTCTGTGAAAATAAAGGATACTAGATGTAGTATCATTCATATGTATCATGATGAAGAAACATGTATGCAAGAACCATGTGAAGTTGAAACAGGAAGAATAGGGGCAAGGGAAGTTGTAAAAGAACACAATGACTTCATGCAGAATTACTTCAAGTCCATTGATCCTGGTGATGAATGCTCTTTAATCAAAGGAATTGAAGATTTGGATTGGAATAAAGATGTGACACATGATTACTTGGATGATGACTATCTCAGTTTTAATGGAACCCTATATGCCTTAAAGGTCAATTCTTTCTCTAGATTCATTTCATTTATGAATTTGTTAAAGAAAGATAATCTGTTATATAGAAACTGGGAAGTCTTCAACAAAATATTTTTAAATATGATTAGATGGTTCTATTTGGTGCACTTGAATTATGATGCATTAGATACATTGCCACCTGTTGTCAAAGATGTAGAATTAAATCTGTTGTGCCTATTGAAAGTTGTTGAGAGTCTAGGGGGTTATTTCTCTGTCACTGTTGGTGACAAATGGGGAACCATAGCCCAGTTACAAGGTCTAGACACCAAAGATGGAGAAGTAATGATGAATTGCTACAAAAAGTTCCTTGATCTTGTTGTGATCTATTATGAGACTGCCCAAGAGCCTTGGGGTGAAAAGTCAGTGTATGTGGGAGAAGCAAGCAAAAGTGCCTTGGCCATGGACCCACAAGACCAGAAGATATTGGGAGAAGATGATGGAGCAAAAGATGCAAGAGAAGACCATTTTGGAGTTAGACTTGTTTCTGAAGATGATGGACAACATAGCAGCCAGGATAGTAATGACTTTGATGTCATTACATGAAGATTCAAGCAAACAGATTTGGAAGGATTTGATGCTAATACATTAGGGGGGAAATTGTTGGCCCAAATAATGTAGTTAGATCAAATATTGTTAAGTATTTATGTTAGTGTTTATGTTACAGACAATTTATATGCACTTTAGTTTGTTAAAGTAGTGTTTGGGTCAAGACAGTGAATGGGTCAAACGTTTGCCAAACAGGCCCATTTTAAGTTGACAGTTATTTTAGTTGGTTAAAACCGTTTTCATGAAGCATCACAACGTTTCATGAAGAGGTGTGTCTATTTAGGTCTTTATATAATGTGAGATTTCGACCTGTGAAATCCACAACAACCTTTTATAATATATCTAGTAAATTTCTGTGTCATTCTCATTTTTACCCATTTACTGTTTTATCAAATTTCATTCACAAACTTACTGCAAATATGAAACACATATTGAAATCAAGAATTGATGGCAAACACCCTGTGAATAGATATAACCTAACCTAGATCTTTGGTATGAAAATTATAATAATCCTAGGTGACTTTTGTCTAACCTATATCCAAAGCCTAAACTCAGTGGTGGTTTTCTTGACATGAATCATGGAACGTTACAAGTACTCGTTGTTTTGCCCATACATATTCGCTCTCTTAGGATCCCAAATCAATGAATAAAGAAAAACCAAACCAACAAGATTAGTAATTCAAATAGATTGGTAAGATCAGAGTTGCTAAAACCTTGAACCAAATCAAATATAAAACTTCTAGAACTGAATCTGATTTTAAAAGACTAAAAGGCACCATGGTTTATACTCCCTCCGTCCCAAAATTATTGTCCCCTATTGACTTTTTCGGTCTTTACTTTTCAACTTTGACCTTAAGTATTTTTATTTATATTACATAGTATTTGATACTAAATATATGAACGGATTGAGTTTTAAATGTATTTTCATTTGGTATAGTTTTTATCAAAAATTGTGTAGCACAAACAAAAATATTTATAGTCAAAGTTGAGAAAGAAAGACCGAAAAAGTCAATAGGGGACAATAAATTTGGGACGGATGGAGTATATTTTATTTGGTTAAAACACATAAAAGAAGCCCCACTTGCTAGCTGCTACCAATTAGGTACCCCAAATCCTGGTAATTAGCAATCAACATGAAAAGATGCCTACAGTTCCATTTCCAATTTATAAAAAAGTACAACATCACACCAACTTAACAAACACAAAAATGAGTGCACCTTTACCATTGCACTAATCCTATATTCCTATATTATGACTTTTCGCACAAAACATTTAAGCAAATTAAACTATGACACATCATAGTGTGAAATCTCTAAGCAAAGAAGAGATCCTACTTTAACATTTAAAAGAAAATCATTATGATCCAACCAAGAAGATCACTACAACCAGACCTGCACCAGGTACACTCCTACCACAAAGATACCTGATTTCCTTTGATCATGATGGTCACTTTTCGCCTTTATTTTGTTGATGTACAAAAGAGAAAATAGCGAATCAAGTGACATGAAAGAGGCGAAAAGGTCGATAAAATGTATTAAGCAGTGTTAAACACTATATAAAACCGGGTTGAATAAACTAACATTTATAGACTTTCTGTAACAATTAACATCTCTTGATTTAAATGTGGTCAACAACATTTATCTATTGTAAAGTAAAAGCCTTTACTCTTTTACACGAATTTCAGAGACATTACCAAAACCATAAAGAGGCATAGAGAGAGGGGGTGACTCGATCATTAAACCCGAAAAGTATAAAATCTGCCTTGACACTTAACTAATAAAATATCTAATATAGCTCTTAACAAAAATAAAGTACCTTGTGGACCAAACTCAATAACTTATAAGGCTGTTTAACGAGTACGGATTACATTGGAACTGAGAAATAAAAATTATGGAACCAAAAAACCAAGTCAGCATGAATCTTTTAGGTGTGAAACAAATTTAACCCGCAGAAAGTGTAATTTAATAGCACAAACCTAAATAAAATTTCTAGAGAAAAAAGATTCTGATGATTTTACACAGTTCCAAACCGAAAATATAAATGGTCCGCACCAAATTTTGCCCAGACTTCTTACATTCGTGCCAATGAGAAAATAATTATATTTGGAAAAGAAACTATCCAGCAAAGGAGAATTTGGAATTGTTTTAGGACAACAAAAAAATACAAAATATTGCTCTTTGGACAAAGAAAATAGGAGTTATTTATGAAAAATATTTCCCTCAAATTCGAAAGTGATAACCAAGATAATGTATTTTAAAAGATAAGAATTTATATGCCTAAGACAAAGTGCTTATACAAAATAAAATGTGGCAAAAAGCAGATTCAGAAAAAGAAAGTGGAAGACACACAAAATCTTTGGTAGAATTCTTAACTTTCATTTATATATACAAACTGTTAGTAAGATAGTACACAATGGCTAAAAAATTGAAGCATGCATACCCATTAAACAAGTCCATCGATTGGCAAGTTATAAATGATTAGCTTGACAAGCCAGAGTACTATTCAACGATCAACAAGTTGTTCTCCATTAATCCCTCACCAACAGTTGGGTAGTCCGGTGACAGAAGCCACTCTCCATCCACCAAGAATTTGATTTCATACCTTCATTGTGTAGATTAATGTGTCAACTAGCTAGAGATAATTAAAGATAGAAAAGATGCAGACACATCCACGGTCCACAAGATCTCTTTAGTTTGTCATTATTGTCACGTATTTTAGATAAATTTGACTAACTAAAACACAGTTGCATTAAACTATTTATGTACTTTAATTTTTCCTAGACGGGTTATTATTTGTTTTAGAGGAAGCGTACCTTCCAGGTCTAAGCATTATTGATGTGGAGAACCTTGTGTAAGAACCGGTATACTCTGCTGATAAGTATTCTCCATGACTCCAGCCATCAAATGAGCCCATTACTTGAACACTCTGGAACCAAAAAAGCGGATATCGGTCACTAAGTTGAAAATCTAAGCCATATGCCATGAGAATATAGCACGGAGTAAATTAAATCAGGAGATGTCAGGATTAAACAAAGGAGAAGTTGGCTATTTCTGTCCAAATAAAAATAAAATAATCCAATCTACAGAGGTTCAAATCCAGGGGCTGCTTAACTTCACAGAAAAGTACATATTTCTTAGGCCATGTTTGGCAAAGATTTTGCTTTCTGTTTAGGTGTTTACAGTTTTACAGATTAAAAAACTTTAAAGCAAATGGTGTTTGGCAAATATTTATCTACTTAGAGACCAAAATCTGTTTGCAAAATGCAAATGGCAGTTCTAAACTTAAATCTTGAATCTAATGTCTTCACAATTTATAAAGCTGGCTTACAACTTGTCGGAAATTCAACTTTAATACGGTTACACTTTTAAAGTCCACAAAACACAATCTCAATAACATGATTCCGATAACCTTTTTTTGTCCCAATTTCAATTCATATTATAAGTCTACATCATTTTTCAGGCCAGTTAGATATTATAAGCGCACTTTCACTATATAACCATTATTTAACCTCACTTTTCTGAATTCCAGTGAGTTTTTTTTAAAACACTTTATCTTATACTTTCTGCATGACTAAGCGGGTGTCGCCCTCATGGACTGACAACTATATATCACATAGAACATCATGGCATAACAGTAAAAGGGTAAAATATTCCACACACACACACACACACACCAAAAAAAAATAATAAAAATAAAAAATAAAAAAAGAAAAAAAAAATCGTCAGTAGTGGATGCAGAAGATGATTTGTTGTAACGCACCTCTGCCATGCCGGACCAGAATAAAGACACCTCTTTGGACTGGGCAAGTTCCACGTCCTTTATTTGTTTCTTTAGTTTCTCTTGCACACCTTAAGACAATAAGAAACATGCTTTTGTTAGAAAGGTGAATAGCTGCACTTTCATGATTCATGCTCAGGGACAAATTTGTAACGTCATCATCATACCTTGCAACTGTAAAAGAAGAAGAGACTGAATATATTTCCCGTTTACTTTTCTTGAACCTGCTGGAATGCCATAACTAGCAATTTCCTTTGCCATATTTAGCAATGCCTGCAAGGAAGGCAATACAACAAATAAAGATATAACCAAGGTTCCGAAGAATCTTATCTGGTTGACGGGTTCCCTGTATGGCAGGGATTCTAGAACTTCTATTACTAATATACAAGTTCTGGTAAAATCTTGTAGTTATTTCTAAGCAGTGATGAAGACACAAAGTTGCACAAAATATTGAGCCAAAATATCCTATTGATATAAACATTATTGACTAAACTCGAGAACATAAAGGAGTTGATGGAGATAACCTGGATCTCGAGTTCAGTGACAGCAAGTTCACTTTTAAACTGAGAAACAGCATCCTCCCTTGCTAGCAACTGCAGATAAATTCAAATTTGCTTATCAATCAAAAGAGCTCCTTTGCAACAAGACCTAGTGAAAAATTTCTATCTTGTTTCCAACAACTTCTATTGATAAAAATTGCCATGTAAATGAAGGAAACTTTAGCTTGAGCAAACTTAAAGAGACTGAGAGATGCAACAGAGATTGCAATGATACAAGGGATAGAACGTGTCTGCAGTCTCTGTGTTAAAAATGTCACCTAAATAGTAGTTACGGACCTGACGCTTGAGATACCGATTGTGCTGATTGGCCTCACTCAGCTTCTTTAAGAGCTTTGCCCTCTCAGCATCAGCAAGAAGTGACTTCAGCTATTCATTAAAAATAAATAAATAAATAAATAAATAAATAAATAAATAAATAAATAATAATAAATAAAAAAAAAAAATAAAAAAAAAAAAAAAAAAAAAAACATGTAGCATCAAGAAAAAGTACCAGATTGAAAACAAAAAGGAATAAGATATGCTACTGAACATCTGCAAGATTATGCCAAAATGCATTATCCAATTACGTACATAACAGTATACCTGATTGTTATCAACCAATTCAGGAACGTCTTCTGAGGATGCGTCCGAAGCATATTCTTCACCTTTTGAGTAATTATTTGACTGCATTGATGAAAATTTGTCCTCAAGAGTGATGGGCAAACATAGTACTCTCCAGTGAGCAGAGCGCATATCATGTTTTAGACAATAATCTTGATCTATATAAGATAACTTCCTCAAACCCTTCCGCAAACACCAAGGAACCAATTTATACTGAAATCCATGTATATTTGACAGACTTGAAATTCTATTTGGCCATAAAAACCATGATATGTGTTTGTTACCATGCTGACTGTCAAGCAATAGCAGAAGAAAATTTATCAGTGAGCATTTAACACATTTGTGTTCTGGAAGTAGAGCAAGGTCAAATCATAGGAATTAGATGCCTAAGAAATTCCTACCATTTAAATTACAAGACATATTGTTACCAAATGTATTCAGGTAAAAACAGAAAGATGGAAATCCAATACTTAAATAATTTTTGTTGAACGTCCAGAAAATAAGAAGGCTGTTACTGTTGCCAAGTTGAACCAACATAAAGACTTACCTAGATAACAATCCTTGTGTTGAAGTGCTCATTATATGGCACTCCATGGTGTTGGTATCCTAATATATAAAAAACATCAGAAAAATAGACAGTTTAGAAAACACAAAATACTTTACTTTTCTAAGAATGCAAACAATCATCTATACTAAAGAAAAGCTACTAGAAAAGAAAGGCCACTCAATAAGGCAGCAGCAGCAAACTGATGTGATGCTCGACTGACAATTAACATGAACAATATAATAGCTTCTTGGAAGGCGAGATGTTAGAAACATCAAGTAATAGCCATGCAAGGTTCCTAATCACCCATATATCTCTATCAAGGATTGAACACCCAAACTTAAAGGCTACTTGAAATGTATTCGTATCATGTGGACAAAGGCCTTTTCCTACATGTCTTTACGTTTCTTTGTTGTTTAAAAATACAAATGTCAAATCACATGAAGAAGCTTGTTTTAGTAACTACATAAAAACTGGAAGTGTTTTATCCAAGATCAGGTAGAACTCTCAGTTCTTAATCAACCCAAAATCGATGGAATCCTATTGTTTTGTAGGGGATTACCAAATAGTGAGAGTATATAATAGTAGAATATTTAGTTAAAAGATCAAATTTTGCCTCATATCCTTAGACTTGAGCTAATTATATACAAACCACCCAATCTATCATGCGAGCTCCATGACTCGGGTTAGAATAAGGGTTTGATGAACTAAAAGTTTCTACCTGACTTGGTATAACTGAGAATTTAGTATCGGACTATAAATACTAATCAAATCCATAAACCTGACACCGATCAATAAAAGATTCAAGGAAGTTGAAAGCATGTTAACGAATGTGCTTGACAATCTTATTTTAATTTCCACTAATCCACATGGGCGTATGTTTTAGAGGTAGGCTGAAAACACAAGACAGGATGATGGTGTGGACTGTGGAGTAGTAACACTAATTTTCTATGTCCTCTATGCAGTAGATGCAATGAGTCACATAGCCACTAATTTTTTTAACAGTGAGTTTTCTAAGTGGATATTGGCAGCCTTAAACGCGAAGATTCATGCAAGTGTTACTCAAAAGTCAAAACTATCAATGCAGCTCATGAGTATCGCAGTTAGAAGGTCTACTCAAGTCTTCATAGTTGCTAAATAATGGGAGATTCATACAAGAAACAGGCAACAGAATGATAAGTAGTAATCTGGTTCTGCATTGTAAGAATGAATAGATATTTTCCCTAGTAACAGTAAACCAAAGGACATGTCTTTGGATACGGATTTATGTAGCTCGTTTTGTAATTAATTGTTAAACTTCACCTTTTCACAAAAAAATGGGCATATGCTGTAAAGGCAGACCCCCGGTACATACCCAATTATAAAGCATTGTAAAACGGTGAAGTAAAACCTCAAAGGTGTGGCCTAGTGGTCGGGGCTTGTTGGGTATATGTGGAGGTCTCAAGTTCAAACCCCAGTGCAAACATCCTTATGGAGCCAGGAAAGGGAGAGCTTTTGGAGAAATAGGTCCTCAGCTTAATCCCAACTCGTAACATTGGTAGGGGTTGTGGGTGTACGGAGTTGGGGTTTCTCAGCCGATTTAAACCTTTCGGAGAAAACAGGTGAAGTAACAAGTACTTAACTTAAATTTGAACAAATAATCGCTAAATAAACTCAAATTACATACAAATGCGCGCATACCAAGAGAAAAAACAAGTTAGCAGGAGGAAGCAAGTTAAATTCACACATTGCCACACTCAATACTTGAGTGCAGTTAACATCAAAGACATGAATCAATACTAATATAAATAAAGAACAAACTGACCTGTTGTAAGTTGGTTACTGTGTGTGTAGATTAACAGAATAGAGATTATGTGTGGAGGGAAACAACGGTATGCCACGTGTTGGCCTGTCTATGGACCATCTGATGATTAATATCCCATTTTTTGTTTTTTGTTTTTTTTGTTTTTTAACACTCAGCTACAAAATTGTCTTGGAATATTTGGTATTACCAAAAACGTGTCTAATAGTATCAGATATTTTTAGTCTAACATCGTGATTATAATAATAACGAATTAATTTCACATATCACTCTAATTTCATATGAACGCGTTTTCTATCTTTTGTGATAAATTAAGTCACCTCCCTTTTTTACAAATTTATTATATATATATATATATATATATATATATATATATATATATATATATATATATATATATATATATATATATATATATATATCTCTAACTAAAAGCGATCTTATGTTTTCTTTGTTATGTCATTTTAATGCTCAAAATTCTAAATTAGTAATTAGTGTAGTAATTTTCCTTTTCAGAACTTGTTATACTTTACCTTCTTGGACCTTGGTAGTGTTTTATGAAAATTTAGAAATCCTCCCCTTTCGCATAGCATGCCAATTTTCTTTACAAGCCCAACCAAGACCAGCCCAACCAGTTTAAAATTATTGGCATAGAAAGTTGTCAATTAAAATGCTTATCTATAAGTTTTTGGCGTGTATACTACCAACACCAAGACCACCTATATCAAAACTTCACCCAAACGATACCCTTTTCACCCTTTTGAAGCCTCTGAAAATGTGAGTCGATTACTTCTTTTGGCGCTCCAAATAGCGATAGGTAGTAGGTACGGAGACTGCCTAAAACCACCTTAGAAATAGTTAAATGGCAGCCAAAAGACAAATTCTTTGTTTTTCATGAAGAAAGACGTTTGTTAAATTTATTTATAATATCATACCAACTATTTACCTTTGACGCATCACATCCAACTGGTTGATTGAAATGCCGAGTTATCATAATAATATGTAGGAAGAAATAGACACGGGCGATAAGGGGGACTAGACTATGAATCGTCTACGGAAGCCAAAGGCAATAAAGAAAGAGAAAAAGAACCATTTTTTCCCGCCGCGCGGTTCACCTAATTAGATGGGCCTAGGCACTGATCGTCCTATATATCTTTTGATTCTCATTCTTAGCCGACTCCCCATTTGTTCTCACTGCTCTCCCATAGCCCAGTTTGACTTGATAATATCATGCCTTTCTTTATTTTCAGAGATCAAGAGATTAGCGGAAGTCGCTATGAGAATCTAGCTTCGCTAACGTTCGGCTAAGTCTTGAACCTTCGCGCTGACCGTTCGCTTTCTCAGTAGCAAAAGCGCTTCTCTTTGCCCCTTAAGTAGAAGGACAAGAAAGAGATTCTTGGTTTTCTTGCTCCCGCTTCCTCATCTGCGCGCATCAAGCCAACTTTGCTCTCCGTAACTCTACTCTCGACTTGGATTATATATCCAATAAGGTCCGCTCTCGGCCATTCCACACGCTGCCTAGCAGAGTTGGAAGCAACATTTATTAACACTAACTCCAAAAATGCTACTTTGTGTGATTTTCAAAGTAGTAGACAATAAATAGATTAACTAATGGTAAAACTTTGTTTGGGTACGAAAGTTTAAACGCCATTATTGTAACAAAACTTGAAAATTCGTAACAACAAATGAAGCATTTTCTTTTAGACACTCATTGAGATATAAAGGTAACTAAGTATATCCTTATTTTATCAATTCCTTTAAACTTTTGGACAAAAAGAAAATATTAAGATAACTTGATTCAACCCAATGGGTAGTAATAGGAAAGTAGTACTCCATATGTTTTGATCGGCTCACCTGCTCTGTCTAGAGTCTTTTGTGCTACTTGTTTCATAGTATATCGAAATTATTTTGTTTTATATGGGAGTATAAAACTGTTTGAGGTAGACAAACTTAGTAGTTGAGAATGTAAATGTGTTTCAATATAAATGTATGGGGTCTAATCATATAAATCAAGTCAGAAGTTAATAGATTAAATTGGAGACCTTGACAATGCCTCAAGTCCATGGTCCGACATGGCCTCCACCACTTGTGCCTTCAATTATTTATTTAAAGTTGCTACAAGTATTTCCTCGGTCAAACCTTATCTCTACCTCTACTACTTATAATGTATAATCTTTTTTATATTTATATAATAAAACAAAACCCCTAGTGGCTACTTTCGTATTTCGGAAAAAAGAATATTTTCTTATTAGATAATATTTTAATTATTATTTTTTAATTTAAAAATTTACAAAAATTTGTTTTGTTGATATACTACACAAATAGAAGATAAATACAAAAAGATATAGATAAAATACAACTAACAAAATTAAATTTTTTAAATAATTATCTTTAATAATAAACATATATAATTAAAAATCATAAATCAAACAAAACAAAGATTAAATTATTTGTTTTTTAAGAAATAAAAATATACCATTCAAAAATAAATTTTAAAAAAAAACTCGTGCGTGCGCGGGCATTATAACTAGTGTATGTATACGCATTTTTTAAATTTAAAATAATTAAAATTTATATAATATGGATTGCCTATAATATCTCTTAAACTTAAATGGTTAAATAGTAAATAATATTATAAAATTATTATACTTTTTATTTAAAATAGTAATATCGTTTACAACTAAATTAATATTTTAAATATTATATAATACTTAAACTATTATCATTTTTTGTTTCTAACGAACTTTTTTCTCGTAATAACTACAAATTAAACACATAAGTTTTGCAAAAAAGGTCAAACCAAAATTACGATTTCTCAAAATAATTATTGTCGCTATACCCCGTCACTTTGCGTCGAGTGCTCATCTTAATTAATTAAAGCATCTACCTTTCTTTATTTTCATATAATGTGTGACGTGTGAAAACTCTCAATATTCCCTATACTATTAAGTCTGTTGATGTCTTATTTATTAATTTTTTTTTCGGTTGGGCCTAAGCTTATGCTCAGCCCATGTACGATGGGATTATCACATATTTGGCCCAAGTTGTGGTGTTGTGTATCGTCTACAAATACATATATTCCATGGACGGTGCGGTGCCGTCTACTTTAGCTTATCATACACACCGACTATCTACACATCTATCAACGTCTTAGATCGACTTCTGTATTCTGCTTTTTTTTTCTTAAGGTTTGGTATTCGGTTTCTCTCTAGCTTGGTAATCTTATGTTTGTGCCGTGTGTTTTGTGCTATCTGTTTTTTCGTTTACATTAACTTGAATGTGTGTTGTCGTATGTCAGTCGGTTTGCTGCTTTTTGTGCATGTATATTTTACCTGCTTCATGTTTGTGGTCAGTCACTGTTTCGTATCCTCTTAGGTTTTTCTTTTCCCCCTTTTATTCGTTTTAAGTTGTACAACATGAAAATTAAGAGGAAAGCTGTTTCTAATAAGGCTGGTATAAATATACCCCCACAAGTTTTGGACCATTTAGATAGTGAAGCTGTGGGTGGTGATGAAGTATCAACTTCGACCTATGTTAATGACTTAGGTCATACCCGTGCTGCTCATTGTCATATTCTTCCTGTTCTTTCCACTTCTGTTCAGAATAACCTTCCTACCTCTTCTGCCTTTTGTGCTTCTGCTGTTGGGTCCACATTGGTAGATATGTCTGGTGTTCAAGTTTGTCAGGGACCTCCACATAATTTTCATTTACCAGATTACAATAATGGCCCGCCTCATCTTCCTGTTTCTGTTGTTTCCACGGCTGTTGAAGCTACTATTGTTGGTTTTCCTACTCATGTTCTTTCCACTGCTGCTTGCGCTACTACCGCTGGCTTTCCTACCTTTTGTGGTGCCGTTGTTGGTTCTTCATCGACAGGTATATTAACAACGGAGGTTGGTCATGACCATCATGGTAACGCCGTCGTGACTGGCGTACAGAGTTTGCATTCAGATGAGGGGCCTTCTTTAGTTTCCACTCTGCATTGTCAAATGGAAGTTCAGCATGGCAAACCTGTAGAAGTTCCAACGGTGGATGGGTCAGTTTCAACATTCACAAGTACGAATATTATGTGGCCTTACCACGCTGTTGCCCGGCAACCATCAATAGATGAAGGTACATATATGCTTTATATGTTCTTACATTCATATATGTCTTTTTCGTATTATGTTTTCATCATAATGGTATCTTTTTTTCATACATGCAGTCACTGGTGACCTTTCCGGTCACAATCCTACAACTTACGGTCATGCTCCTATGGTTTTGGATTTCTCAACTGGTCGTATTATTGACGATCTTAATTCGAACGCATGTGGGTTTACCAACTTATATATGCACTGTATGTGTGTTTAATGGTATAGCATGCGTGTTTTTTCCCCGTTTGTTATTTATGTTTTTCTTCTGTTGTACAGGTCAGCCTATTGGCCATGTGGGCGTGCCACCGGTTGGGATTCCGGCTACAGCGACGAGCCAGCGAGGTTACGTGCATACTGTTTTTATGCTACGAATTCCAGTGCTGATTTGTCATACAAATTTATCTGTTAGTTGTTATATGTCGTACCAGGTTGTTTATTTTCTGGGTTATATTCTCTGTTTCAGGTAGACGTCGGTCATTAAGAGTCCGTCAGCGTGTGTTAAATGGTTTGTTCTATAATATTTTACTCATTATATTGACCTTATACTCATTTTCTTTTTCCCTACTAACCTAGCTCTGCTTGATCTACATTTGTTAGCATTTGGGAGTTAATATGCCTTCGTGGTTTTTCTCGCAGACCAGCCGTGTTTGCGGGATCCGGCCGCCTCACCTGTGCAGGGGCCCGTCGCCCCCCCACAAAGACAAGGTCCGTTTAAGTTAACATGTGTAAAATCTTTTCACTTTCGTTTATATCCATATCCGTTTTATCTAATCTACCTATTCCCTATATATTTATAGGCGCACCTTTGGATTATCGGCGTTTTGGGAGATGTGACCAAGTTTGCCAGCATTGCGGGGCCCTTTTTTGGCTTGAGGAAAAGCGAACGGGCCTGCCCATGTCTGCGGTTCCGCAATATCAGCGGTGTTGTGCTGCTGGTCGTGTAGTTCTGCGCACTCATGAGCAGTATCCACTGTACATCAGACAGTTGTTTTCGGATAGACATTTTATGGACAATATAAGGGCTTATAACCAAATGTTTGCTATGACTTCATTCGGTGCTACTATCGACAGGTCTATTAACATGGGCAGAGGTCCATATGTTTTTAGAGTGTCCGGTCAGATATATCATTGGATCGGTGCTTTTTGTCCAGTCGGAGACGACATCCCGAGATTCTTACAGCTTTACATCTACGATATGGACCACGAGGTTCAAAACAGGTTGTCACACTTCGAAGCCCATGAACGTGAAGATTTGCAGGAAGCTGTAATAGATGGTCTCATACATTTTCTAGATCAGAATAACGCTTTGGTCAGGTTGTTTAGAACAGCACGGGATAAACTGCGCGAAGCCAATATACCAAACTTTACTATCAGATTATTTGGTGTGGTGGGAGTTAGTCAGTATGAGCTGCCTACTGCTGACAGCATAGGCGCAATTGTTTACGAAGGCGGTCCGGAGACTATGACGGATTACGATGTTGTCATACAGCGCCATTCTGGCGAACCAGAGAGTGTTAACAAATTGCATCCTGCATATATGGCGTTGCAATTTCCACTCCTTTTCATATATGGTGAGGAAGGTTACCACTTGAAGTTAACACTTACGAACCCGGACAGTGCTAGCCAGGACGGAGAAAAAAGAATGTCGATGAAGGTTTACTATGCATATCAGTTATATGACAGGGTGTGTTCTTATAACCTCATAACTCGGGCCGGACGGCTCTTTCAGCAATATGTAGTTAACGCGTACTGTGTGATTGAGCAACACAGAACAGACTACATAAGACAGAAGCAAAACGATATACGAAATGAATATTTATCAGGGATTTATGACGCCATTACAAGAGGGGACCGAGATGGCCGGCAGGTTGGGTCACGAATCATTCTACCGGCATCGTTCACAGGAGGTCCGCGGTATATGTATAGCCATTACCTAGATGCGCTGGCCATTTGCCGGGTGCATGGGAACCCAAGTTTCTTTGTCACGTTCACTTGCAATGTCAAGTGGCCAGAAATACAAGAATACATGAACGCTTTTCCATTGCTGACTACTTCCGACAGACCAGACATTGTGTGCAGGGTCTTTGAACGCAAGATTCATGCACTCATAAAATTTATTAGAGAAGAGGAAATACTAGGCCGAATCGTTGCAGGTAATATGTTTCTGAAAGTAGTAACTATTTGATTCTGTTACCCGTATGTCAGCACATAAAAATGAACATATGTGCTGCAGCCTGAACCTATTGTTTCTTTTTGGCAGTGCTCTATACGGTGGAGTTTCAGAAACGTGGGCTCCCTCATTGCCATATCTTGCTATGGACGCACTCGCACCCAAGAAACATTTCGGAACACGATATAGATGCATATGTAAGTGCTGAATTGCCAAACCATGTGGAAGATCCAGAAGGGTACAGAGTCGTTTCGGAACTCATGATGCACGGTCCATGTGGTCGCGCATATCCAAGCGCTCCGTGCACCATCGGCCGTGACAGTTGTAAGAAGCAATTCCCAAAGGAATATTCGAACCACACTTATACAGATGGTAAGGGATACGTTCACTATCGCCGGCGTGACATAGGGTTTGGGACATATCGCCGCGGAGTCAGGTTAGACAATGCGTACGTTGTTCCGTATAATAGGCTGTTGTGTATGGTATTTTACGCACACATCAACGTAGAATACTGTGGTTGGACAATGCTTATAAAGTACCTATTCAAGTACATATCTAAAGGGACAGACAGGATAGTCGCCCGGGTAGTTAGACCAATAGGTGTGCAGACTCGAAACACAGCTTCGAGTAGTGTTAATACGTCTTCGGGTAGTGATTCGTTATCGCATATAGATGAGATAAGGAATTTTATGGATGCCCGGTACATAGGGCCGCACGAAGCTTGCTGGAGAATTCTCGGATTCGACATACACAGTAGGGACCCCGCGGTGCAGATTCTAACAGTCCATGCGGAAAACATGCAGCATATAGCCTTCAGAGCCTCAGACCAACTGACTGACATAGCTAATAATTCGCGTGCTAAGAAAACTACTCTGACAGAATGGTTGAAGTTCAACCGGCTAAATACGATTGGTAGGCATCTCACATATCTACAATTTCCAGCAGAATTTGTCTGGTCTAAAACTGCTCGTGATTGGTCACCGAGGCAGAATACAAACAAACCATCTATTGGAAGGCTTACATATGTGCACCCAGCAAGTGGTGATCTTTATTTTCAGAGAATGTTACTGTGTCATCAGAAGGGTTGCGCATTATTCTCAGATATACGCAAAGTGGATGGTCATATCCATCCTACTCATCGCGCTGCCTGCCAGGCTATGGGTCTTTTAGGCGATGATCAAGAATGGGCTTTAGCATTGCAAGAGGCATCTATATCAGCAACCGCTTCAGAACTACGAGCGTTATTTGTTCAGATCCTTATATTCTGTGACGTCGCGCATCCGGCTGGTCTTTGGGAGTCACACTGGACACACATGCAAGATGACATACCACGCAGACTATCTGAACTGCTCAACATTCCTAACCTTCATGTAAATGACGATATACTAAAAGGCGGAATTCTATATGAATTACAAGCAGCGCTTGCTTTTTATGGGAAATCGCTATCAAGCTACTCTCTCCCAAATCCACTTGAGAATCTGCTAAGGATATTAAGAAATAGGTTGGTGATGGAAGAATTGAATTATGACCGCGCAGCATTAGCGGAAGAAAGAGAACGCCTGATCCCACAGCTAAATGAGGAACAAAGAGCTGTGTTTGACAGAATTATTGCGGCTGTGTCAAATGGCCATCAAGAACTTCTGTTTGTTTATGGCCATGGCGGGACCGGAAAGACGTTCATTTGGAAGGCCATTCTGTGTGCTTTGAGATCAGAAGGCAGAGTCGTCTTGGCTGTTGCGTCCTCTGGCATAGCATCTTTACTTCTGCCATCTGGTCGCACCGCACATTCGAGGTTTAAATTATCACTAAACCTAACTGACCATTCGGTGTGCAACGTGAAAAAGAATACCCAGTTAGCCGAGCTGTTAAAAAGAACTGATTTAATTATATGGGATGAGGCCCCAATGAATGATAGAAAGTGTTTTGAGGCACTTGATCGCACTCTTAGAGACGTACTGGATACACCAAACCGTTTATTTGGAAACAAGTCTGTCATTCTGGGAGGAGACTTCCGTCAGACCCTACCAGTTAAGAAGAATGGTTCCAAGAGTGAGATAATAGCCTCCTCAGTTGCAGAATCTTATTTGTGGACGCATTTCGAAATTGTTGTTCTACATGAAAATATGCGACTGCGTCATTATTCGGTACCAACTGGCGGCTCAACCGATGTTAACGCTTTTTCTGAATGGTTGCTGACTGTTGGTAATGGTACTGCGGGTTACGCAGACGAGGCAGACGCGGAAAACACATCATGGATTAAGATACCTGATCAGTACTGTATACACAACACGGAGAATGGTCTAGAAGAATTACTACGATTCATATACGATAGGCAAACACTTGAGGCACCAACTGCACAAACATTGCAACAGAAGGCTATAGTTTGCCCGAAAAATGAAACTGTAGATATGATCAACGAAAAAGTTTTGGGTACCGTACACAGTGAAGGAAGATCTTATAGGAGTCATGATGAGGCAATTCCTAAGCTGAATGATGGTGGTGCAACAGAGCTGCTATATCCACCGGAATATCTTAACACGTTAGAACTACCGAGTATGCCACAGCACCTGCTATCACTCAAAATAGGCGCTCCCATAATGTTGTTGAGAAACTTGAACCTGATAGGGGGTCTATGCAATGGAACACGCCTTATTGTTACTCAACTTCTACAACGAATTATAGAAGCTAAGATAATTACCGGAACTAGAGTTGGCCAAAAAGTTTTTTTACCGAGAATCTTGCTGATTAGCAATGACGACAGCATCCCGTTCACGTTTAAAAGAAAACAATTTCCAGTGAAGTTATGTTACGCTATGACTATCAACAAAAGCCAGGGGCAATCACTGAATAGAATAGGCGTGTACCTACCTCAAAATATATTCGGTCACGGTCAGCTATATGTCGCATTATCTAGAGCCACTTCACCTGGGGGATTAAAAGTGCTAATAACTGACACCTCAAACCGCGAATCCAATACTACCAAAAATATTGTTTACAAAGATTTCTTGGCTAAAATTATGGTATCATCATTATTGATTTCGTTTAGTCTTAATGTTTATGCAGAATGTCAACAACCAGAAACTAACCATGCTATATATTCTACCCGCCTATAGTTTTAAATCTGTGGTTAATAGTAGGGGAAGTCCTTTAAAAATATTATTAGCCAATTCATTTCTCTGTTGCTGTGTTATAGTGTTTTACTTACGTGCTTATACATGATTAACTGGCATTTCCTATAATTATTGTGCTGCTTCCTGGTGTAGAATTCGTCTACAGTATTATCACTATCAGTGTGTTCCCGGGTTTTGACACCAATGACCCCGCTTTCACATAAGTACCGTTTTATTTGTAAATATATATTTTTTTCCCATTTGCCTGTGTCTCATTATATGGCTTTATTTTCTTATCTGTACAATAAGTCAATATTGTATGCCAATATGTCTACATATTACTATGTGTCTTCGTTCTTTTAGCTGCCTAACAGATACAATCTGATACTCATTCTAGAACACACGTTACATAATATAATGTTACACACCAAAATTATCAGGTGAATGATGCATGCTTATTCAGAAACACACACACGTTTGTTTATGTTAGCATACTTGATGATCCGATACGTCTTTTCTAGGTGATCGCTTATATATCATTATTTGTTACCACCCCGTAAGTTTTATATACTGCACTATGTGACTCTTATTATTCTTGCATTATGTTCTCACAACTATCACACAAATAAGGTATGTGAATTCAGACAAACAGATACTGCCTTCTGTGTTTGCACACTTCAAAATTCGCATTCGATTTCAGACTGTCAACCTAATTGTTATTTTTCTGGCAGGAAAATGTCACTAACCGTTAATGCAGGCGCATCTTCATCAACTCCTGACATTCCCATCGTTCCTTCCCGCCAATTTGCTTACTTCACCGAATTGAATCCTACAGATAACAGTAAGTACATTGAAGTTCGCGTTTATCGTAAATGGACAACAGTAAAAATGCCAAGCTTCACACCCACAAGTTTCTCATGCATACTACTTGACAAACAGGTAAAACATTATTATACACTCTTTAAAAATTTCCTATATTCCCATAAAAAACAAAAACAGTCTGTACAGATCATGCATTATCTGTTTCATCATAGGGCTCTGCACTTCAAGCAAATGCAGATTTGAAAGAAAAAGACCGGTTTGACCGCGATTTACAAATAAACAGCGTATACAGAATTCAGGGTTTCGGGTTTGAAAAAACAGATAACTGGGGGAAAACACTCGATAACGATTTCACGCTCTGTTTTGGGAAGTATACGCAAATAGATCTGTTACAAGACAATGATTTTCCATATCACTATTTCAATTTTGCCGCATACAACGAGTTAAATGCGAGACTAGAGAAAAAAAACCCGATACTGACAGGTATTATACATACGTAAATCAGCGATTCTAATTTGTTTATTATTAGCTAATCATATACTAATATGCCCACCCAGACTACATTGGATATGTGCATAATGTGGAAAGAGTCAACGAATATGGCAGTGCAACTGGCAATAGAGTGAAGGTCAGAAATATTGGACTACGCAACCTCAAGTAAGTGGAATATTACATTCTTTAAGTTATAACAAAAATATACTTATAATCCTTACCAATGTTGTGATCTTACAGCAATAACGTTGTGCTTTTTACATTGTGGAATGACGACGCTGACCGCTTCGACGAGAATGAGTATGCACAGATGAAGCAACCTGTTATATTAGCTGTTAGTTCATGTTACCTCAAAAGATATGCAGGTAAATTAAAACACCTTATTCATACAAACCTTACTTTTCATCGTACTGTCACCAAATTCACTTAACCAACCCAAAATATGCAGGTCAGATACAACTATCTGCTACCTCAGCCACCCGCTACTACTTTAACCCGGACGTCCAACAAACTGGCGAATTGCTAGCTGCGTAAGAATACAACCACTGATCAGATAAGTTTCTCCATATTATATCTAACCTAACACTAGCTAATACACATAAATACAGATACAATGCAGCAAACACGGCTACTGGCCAGTTACAAGTTCAGACTGAAAGACTAACAAATTGGGAAGACGAAAGAAACAGGAACCGTGTTCCACTAGCAACACTACTACAAATCGACCCGAAAAATCAACAGGTGACCACCAACTATACTGACACTAGATATCCTCACTATATTACCATATTAACTGAATTAAATGATATGCAGCGCGTGTTGTTCACACAAGAAGCTACGATACTTCAAGTTGACGCCGGCCATAATTGGTATTACCAAAAGTGTGATGAATGTGGCGGCAAGATCAGATACGGTTACCTACATGGGCAGTGCCACCAGTATGGAAGCAAACCAAACCCCGAAAACAGGTGCATTAATGCGCACAAACAAAACTTAAAAGTTAAAACATTCTTACAAACCAACTCTTCATGAATACATACAACATACTAATTCCACATTATTACTGCAGCTACTGCTTCAAAATAGTTATAACGGACGGCACAGCAAATGCTACGATGAGTTGTTTCACACCTCAGACCGACGAGCTCATCAAAAATATCAACGCATTACTTGAAGAAGTTGAAGATAGGAACCCAGCCACTATGCCAGCAGCTATATTAGCATTGCAGCATACAAGACACACTTTCCAATTCCAATTTGGTACGCCAACAATGAAAGGTCCACCCACGTTCGTTTTGAAAAAAGTTATGGACAACCCACCAAATGCGTTACCACAACCTTCAGTTGCCCCATCGTCGCCACCAAGAGCCATAACAATGACCCACACAGACGAAGAATCTAGCCCCCCACCAGTCACCCCTATACTCACCCAAGATACCCCCGTGGGGACATCGACCACAGCAGGACGACCAGTTGAGTCAGCCGCAAAAAAGAAGCTATTTGGAGAGTCCAGTGAGAAAGAAGAAAATCCAATACCGATAGCCACAGCAGTAGCCTACACAGATGAACAACCCACTCCCCTACCAGCCACCCCTATAATCAGCCAAGATATCCCTGCGGACACGCCGACCACAGCAGGTCCACCACCTAAGTCAGCTGGAAAAAAGGACCTACTTGGACACTCCAGTGACAAACAACATGACGTAGCCTCAAAGAAACAAAAGAAAGAATAGAAAGCTATGTATATCTTTTGTGGAAGACACAATCAGTCATATATGTTTGAAAATCATGTATGCTAACTTAAAATTAACGGTTGCAGCGCGTGCATGTAACCAAGTTTTGATAATGTATTTTAAATGGAGTTCATGATATACATGTACTTCCACTTAATCATGTGACCAACATAGTAAGCAACAGCACATTAGCACACGTATGTCCAACACCGAACCACACACAATCTCACAAAAGACATGGCCCTAATAACTATGGAACTTTCGATGATGATCGTTCTTTAGAAAGGACCGCAGTAACATGCACAACCGCATTATAAAAGCACAGGCGGTTCAACAGATTATATATGTCATTTTGTTTTATTCTCTGAATATCCGAAATTTTTGCGCAACAGAATAAAATTATTAAGCCACTTCAGACTCTGCTCCTGACATTAAAATAAGGTCGTTAAAGTTCAGCCAACAAAACCGACACAGAACCTGATCGCACAAACCATTAGACTCTCAAAATAACAAAACAAAACCATTTATCGACACCGCATAACTTGCCAGTCTCCACCTCAGGCTTACACCGCTTAAAACTTAAAGAACAAAGCCACATTGCTAATACATTTACTTATATAAAAGTTTTTGGCTAGCAAGTTGATAAACACCATCCGAAACAAAGTTATATTCAATACTAGAAGCACAAGTTATTTTCTTATCACTTTTTTGCTAACTTACTTATATGAAACTTTTCGGTCACCAAGTTGATACACACCATCCGACATAAAATTATGCACAATACTAAAAACACAAGTTATTTTCTTATAACTTTTTTGCTAATTTATTTATCCAACAGTGTTAATTTACTTATATGAAACTTTTCGGCCACTAAGTTGATACGCATCATTCGAAATAAAGTTATGTGCAATACTAGAAGCACAAGTTATTTTGTTATGACTTTTTTGCTAATTTATTTATCCAACAGTATTAACACAGTTACATTCAACTTTACTACGCTTCATTATTTCAATCGTATATTTCAACTTTTCAATAACAAAACAACCAGCAAATTCAAATATGACTGTTAAAATATTACAATATGATCTGAATTAGCTGTGCAAAACAAAAGCACAACAACCCCCTACTCAAACAGCTTACCAACAAATATAACACGTGTGCACCACACCATACACCAACCTACGTACTAACAGAATATGCCTATACAGTGGGAAAAAACAACTATAATGTAACAATCAATACTTAAGTCAACCATTCTGAAGCTAAAATGTGAAACAAAAACAGACGATCAAAGCAATTAACCAACACTCTAAAGTAAGAAACCGCGGAAAACAAATTATTCAGTCATTACAAAGCTTGCATCCAACGGATGCCCGTCATTTATGTAAGAAAACATGATGCTGTCATACAGTATGTACACAAATATACGACTGTAATATGCAACCAGCTACACAAAATTCGGTACTCCATCACACATCAACCAAGAATACAAGGACGTATAGCAAACCATATATGAAATCACAATCACCATTGACAGAGACTACTTCCAACGACACAAATATAAGAAAACATAAACATGAAAGAGATTTCCGGAAGTCCACAGAAAACTTATTGCTAATTGCCCGAAGTGAGAAGCAAAAATATTCTGATAAAGACGTGCAAATACCAGGCCAGCCTACTTGACCACATTGATTCAGTTAAAATTGAAGGTATATAGAACTATAAATTGGCATTGACACACAATACAAATTGTAAAATTACTAATTTATAGTAAAATAACCATAATAAAAACAACATTGACAAAAACATATATAATTGACCACACACGAATACCACAATGTAATTTTATAAAGTGCCAAACATTATAAGAAACACAGTACTAAACATAAACGATGTAATTATACATTATGATTTTTTTCATTTACATATTAGAAGCCTATCTAAGACAACAAAACAGACATAATAAACTGCGGCTTCAAAACACGAAACTGGTGGGCGGACTATAACTGCAGCCTTCACATAAACAGCTTGATCAAAAGACAATACACCTACCATCGCCAACTTTCAGCTTCATAGAGCTTAAATTGGCCAAAACATACAGACAAAGAGGCACTGCAGACCGACAACCACCAACACAACCTATCGACCTAAAGGACGCGAGTACGACACATACCTAGATACTATTAAACAACATACATCATTTATTTACATGCCCATTCTACTAGGGTACCACAACACAGCTCAAAACCTTATCACATATGGGTCACATCTGCAAGATAGTCCATGATGAGAGAAGCCATGCGACTTGCATCTGCAATATTACGACTGTATGCGCGGATCCGCTGCTCGACAATTGCAATAAGGGCACGGAGCAATGCTAAACTGCGGCTTACTAAAACAGAATCCCGGAGACCTTCTACTTCCCTAAGGAAGGCTTGTAGTTGCAGCAAGAGTACCCTCTCGCGGTTGACATGACGCCTATCACAACGTTTCCCGTTCAGAAGAATGAACCTATATCGCTCAAAGAAGAGGTAAAACTGCCTACCCCTATCCTGCGTGTTAGCCACACGAGCAAGCCTATCACTAATAGGCATACTGACATTGACAGGCCGATTGGCATTGCCCTCATGATTAACCAGAGCGACAGCGTTGCCATTACCATGTATAACATGCCTGTCACCATTAACCTCACTGTTGTTACTAACATTATTCCTATTCCCACTGGCAAGCCTATTACCATTACTAACAGAATCACCAGTATTAACACCATCCCCATTACCATTAGTGACACGAGTTACATTGTAAGCATGCATACTACTACTAACATGATAAACGATACCAACCCCATTCCCATTACTATCGGTAGGAGAATTCACATTATAGGCATCAGCACCATCACTAACATGATTAACTACACCAGTACTATTCCTATTAGCATTCGTAGAACGATTGACATTATAAGACTGATTGGCACCCCCAATATGATTATCCATTATTATATAATTACTTAGAAGAAATAACATAGACAAAATATTAAGAGTGTGCCTTTTATAACCACAATGCAAAGGTAAAAGACAAACACAATTAATTAAAAGCTAAACTAACACTTATCCAAATGAGACTCGTAATACCTGGCAAACGAGTCGCTGACACAGAGCCGTCACTTGGGCGCACTAATACACTTATCCACAGATCTAAGCCACAAAGCAGCCTCGGTATACAAACCTACACACAGCAGCAAATCTCATTAACAAAAAGGTAAATGATAGCCGAAAGAAGGCAATTAAAGAAGCGACAGACAAGTGAATTACAACAATAACCCACCACATGAGCAAAATTATGACAAATAGATATGAAAATAACAAATAATATGTCAACACATGGCGCATACGTTGGCATAACCGGACTTATTGAAAAAAAATACCAAATCCTTACAATAGGAAGCCAGCAAAGCATGTCTTCACTGTTCGGGTCGGGGCAAGGAGGACCAGTCATGGGGCACCAACACTAACTACTCACAAAATAAAAACCCAGCCGAAATAAAGAAAAAAAAAAAAAACAAACAAACAAAAGAAAGGAAAGGAAAAAAAACATAGCTAATAAATATAAAGGGTGTGCTCATTTTTTTAAAAACAAACGAATGATAACCACTAAATTGAAAAATAAAACAAACACACTCTTTTCGTACTATTAATAAAATTCTATAACAAATCCAAATAAACATCCCGGAAAAAAAAATAAAAAAAAAATTAAAAGTACCGGTAAGCATCCAAAAATAATACACAAAACCAATAAACAAACCGCAAACGTTAAATACGATAACCAAATCAGCCAGTTAAAAAAAACCTATGCATACAAAAAAACACAAACAACACAAACCCGCAGCATAAACACAAACATATAAGTCCTCGAAACTTAAAAATAAGTACATAACGGATGATACGAAACTCTAGAGTAATACAATAACATACATGTTCATACACAATTTAAACATAAAATACTAATAAAATATGAGTGCACATATACTCATAAAAGAGCAAATTTTAAAGCACTGTCTAAACACCACAACCATACAAAAACTATTACATGCTATTAAATCTAGCAACAAACTGCCTACGACGAACTACATGTGTCACAGACGCCTGCAAAAATAGATGCAGGTTGTCCAATTTCTGAGCCTCAAACTCACGAATACTCTTAAAATACGTAATCGCATCAGCAAACACAATATCATCACCATTTCTCAACTCCACCAAAAATCGGACAACAGAAACGCGTTCCCTGCAAACCTCCAACTCTCGAACAATAGCATCCAGATAAGCTAACAGATCAGCCACGTATACGCCCCAGCCACGCAAAAAAGATACCCAGCCCTCTTCCTCCTGAACCTCCCTCTGAAAACCCAAATACATTACATCAGAAATACTAGCCGAACGTGCAGAGTAGGCTAACTCCAGCAGCCTAACTAAACTATCCATTAAGACACTAAGCAATAAAACAAAAGAAAAAAAATAAACACACACATAAAATGACTAACAAAAGAAGTTAAATAAAAAAAAAAAACACAGGAGCAATACAATAAAATAACATATTTTTCTTCCCCAAAAAATAGTAACTACAGATTTTTTCCCTAAAAGCACAAACATCTACTGTTTGATAAGATTAATCAAACACATTAATCCAGAACTTCAAATATCAAAATTACTTTTAAGATAAAAATCCAATAGAACATAACATGCCAAAAAAAAAAAAAAAAAAAAAAAAAAACAAAAAAAAAAAAAAAAAAAAAAAAAAAAAAAAAAAAAAAAAAAAATAAAAAAAAAAAAAAAAAAAAAAAAAAATAAAAAAAAAAAAAAAAAAAAAAAAAAAAAAAAAAAAAAAAAAAAAAAAAAAAAACAAAAAAAAAAAAAAAAAAAATAAAAATAATAAAAAAAATTAAAACAAAAAAAAAAAAAAAAAAAAACCCCCATAAAAAAAAAAAAAAAAAAAAAAAAAAAAAAAAAAAATTAAACCATACCGACTAACGAAGAAGGATGTACTATTAAAAAACAATATGAATATAAAAAATAATTCTTACCAACACAAATTGACATACAACTAAAATCGAAAGTTATAAACAACCGAAAAAAAATAAAATAAACCAGCATTAATTATCGCTGTATTTTATTGCTCCCAGTGGGCCATTTGTATATATATGCATCAGGATCCCAATTAATTAATCTCTCGGTTCGAGAATGCAAAAAAGATAAAAGAACGCGACGCAAATTAAAAGAATCAATAAAACCCCGCCGCAACGCGGCGGGTAACCTACCTTGTTAAAAGTATAACTATTGTCGTTATTTAATATTTTTAAAATATATATATATCCTAAAGGGTAGGTTATGAGTGGCCAAAAACTTAATAATTTACTTATGGAATTAAGGTTGCTAAGTGTACATGCCCTAGACGGCCTTGATCATTAACTAAACATACAATTAAATGTATTATGTACTTATGTATAACATATATTTTTAAAGAGGAGTCATAATTAATCTTTTTTACGTTACAAAAAATATTTTCCATGTATCCACACGTAGGTGAGTTCCCATATGAAGGTTTAACTAACTTGTCTAAAAGTTGTGAGTACAGCTTAACTCTATATATGAGTCAATAATGACGTCAAGAGTTACTACTTACGAGTCAATAACGACGCCACCCTTTAGCTAGGTAGAATACAAATTACAAATATAGTTCTGTAGGCAAAATTAAATATGTACTTGCTGAGTAGATTGTCAAATTGTAAAGATAGATTAGTAATGAAGTCTTGATAATGACTCAAAAAGATCAGGTTGATCCACCATCATTGACTCATTCTCGCCCTTTCTTCTAGTTTTATGAATTGGTGATGGGGTAAATATGATTGATGAATTTATATAAAATAGTTTTTTATTTTATTATTATTATTATTTTTTTTTTGAACGGCGAGTTAGTAGTTAGTTATTCGAGCCCACAGTGACATCCAATTGGGCAGTATGCAATCATCAAACCTTTCTCCTTATGGGATAAACTTCACTCGTGCTTCTATTTTTCGGGCCCCTGAAGATCCATGGTGAGACTCGAACCTGAGACCTCTCCAAGGATACCTCCCCAAGGTTATCCTTGGTGGCCAACTCAACTAGCCCAGTTGGTTAGTAATTGTTGTTCTTTTGTAACTAAAATGGTCAAAAAGATTGTAATAACTTTGCTTCCGCTTAACAATGGTTTATGACATTTTGACCGATTAATTCACAAACTTTGCCGTCACACATGCCCAAACCATATAGTAAAGCTCTTCCGTTTTGAGACCATTTCACGCTCGTTCAGTAATAATATTCTTTTAAGTGATTTTCTTACTCATTTGACTTAGGACATATTTTCTTTTCTAAAAAGTTAAGACAACAACTTTTATGTAGACTAGCCAAATTAGTTATCATCTTCTTCAAATTGTATAGTATATTATACACAATTGTTCTATTGTTGCCAAAATGAAATAAAATGATAAGTTAGAATACTAAACATTATTCTCCCCAAACTATAAGAAATCAGCTCATAAACATGAAAATGTATCAAGATCCAAGAAAAGTTGTGGTACACGAACTCCGTTGAGCTAAAGTACCGTCCCATGTTAGTATTTATTGGTAAATTGTTGGATCCAATGTTTTGGTTTGCGACATTAATATTTTCAAATGTCTAAACTTTTTGTTTTGTATAAAAGGACCATAATGATGTTCGATGTTTGACTTTATTTAGATTATTTAAGGGATTCTTTAATCACTTTCATATTGTCCAAAAATATAGTCTATACATCTCATTTGATGATCGCGACCCTTAAGAGGCTTAAACAGTTAAATGATCAAATAATAGATGAAAAGCTAGTGGAAATTTGCAAAACTATAACCAAAATTATTTAAATTTGACTCAATTTTGTGAAAATTGTTTAAATTATAATTTTTTTAATAAATACGGAGTAGCAAGATTATTTTTATCATCGTGTATTTTAACATATTTAATAGTGATAAATCATAAATGTCTGTCAATGTACAGAGCTTACTATATTACTCTTTGCATACTAGCATAAAATTACCAAAACTATACCTTTTCTAGACTAACATCATTACGAAGTATTACGGATAGTTTGCACAATGAATCCCTCTTTTTTAGTACCTAACCCAAATATACTTTTTGTTGCGATACAATTACGAATTGTATAAACAGTGAAGCATTTAAAAATAAAAATATTATGAGGTATGCGAAAATGTTCAGAGAGTAGGTTCCGAAATAAGTTTGAAGGATAGTCATCGAACTGTTCCCTTCACTAATTTGATGTAATGATTAACACTTTTGACGTGTGTGTTAGTTTGTTAATGATTTGAGATATTGTGGTTTTGAAATGAATTTTCTATTACTTGAAATTCAACTAGGAAGATGTTTGGCTCATATTAATTTGAATTAAAAGGTATTTGTTAATTAGTTTTGATTTGCATTCAAGGACATCGGCAAAATGAAATGGTGAACTAAAGTTAATTGACTTTATTTTTGCATATCAAGAGGACATCAAGGATAGCTTAGAGCTTAATCTTGTGGTCTTGTAAATTAATACCACAACATGGATTCGACAACTACAATGTATGTCAAACCACATCATGTGCATATTTTACATGGTGTATTTTAGAGCACGTAAACATGTTGAAATACAATAAATGTAGCATTTACACTAACACCATATTCTTGGTAAACATAACATCCAAGTTGTATGTGTTAAATTTATACTTTTGCCTATATCTTAGTATCCGTTTGGTACTCCAACCTGGCCTATTTGGAACCTAACTTATTTTGAGCCGTTTTGTTATTCATTTTTGAAACTTTTAGCCTGGTACCGTATGAGTAGTTAAAAATAAATCATATCAAAATAACTAAATATGATATACTAGACGAGTACCCGTGCATAGCAACGGGATTTTATAGCGACACATAGTTTATTGATAAAAAAAGTTTATAGGTTATAAACGAAAAACAATAAAAGTTTGAAGATTTGGAAATTTAACATAATGTTTTGAAACCTGGTTCAACCCGGGTGGTTCAACCGGTTGAACCGTTCCGGTTGAAAAATAGGTCGATTTAAATCGGGTCAACTTTCTAGGTTGGGTCGAAAATGGGTCAAATTAAACCGGCTCAACCCGTCGGGTTTGAAGCGTCCCGGGTCAACCCGGTTTGTGTTTAATTTGGTTGTACAATGTGAATAAATCATTGTACTTTTAAGTAATGGGGTGTTTTAATAATAATATTAATTACATTCATAATTTCCTTTAATAAAATTTCAACATTTCAACATTTCAACAATATTAATATTGACTTTTCACTTTTCCACTTTGACTCTTTTTCCTTTATATGTAGTATAGATTATATCTAAATCATTGAATTACATATATTTCTAGTGGAATAAGTTCATGTATCCATTGATTAGTTTATAATTTATGAGAAGTCAAATTCATATCCATATAATCTAAGTACCTTAATAATCATTGAAATCACAGATTTAGTATTCATTTCAGTTTTTAAGACATCATATGTAAACAACTATGTAATCTTTTCGACTAAAAAGATGTGTGCATCCTTGGTTAAAGTATAATATACTTTTGTTATTCTAAAAGACGATATATATTTGTTACATCAATGCTATTATGTGAAAATGGTTGTAAACGAATTGAACGTTAATTATCCGGTACAAAAATTCGTTTACGATCGTTTATTTGTTAACTGGGCAGACATGAACAATTTTAGTGTTTGTTTAAGTGAACGAAAATCGCAATCTTTGTTTTTCTTGTTTTGTACAAAACTTTTTTAGAAACAAAGTATGTTTTCTTTCAACGAAACGCAACCGTATACCTTTTCAAATTTTCGACACTATCCACAATCAATTTAACTTATATCTATAAAATGAACGAATTATATAGAATCACATTTCTATTTAAACAATCAATTATCAAAATGACACTCATCAAAATGATATCATTTCCTTGTTAATATGTATTATTGATTAGTAATTAATTAACATTAAAATATGACACATATTTAAAAACACATGACTAATTTACAAGATCAAAACCTTATTTAGTTATAACCAACTTTAACCGAATAATATTCGAATAGAATGACACATGATTATGATAATATAGTAGTATATACTTTACAAATTTGAGACTAAATGGTCATACTTTACTACCTAGCCACCAAATACAACCAAACATAAACACAAGAACCGAACCAAGACCTTGTCTTCAATTACATGTTCCACATCCACTTTGACTTTTTCTTCTTATGTTTTGTTTCAACTTTCAATATAAATACAACCCCTTGCACACATAATCACCCATTCAATTCATATATTTATCTCTCTAGACTTATATTCATCATCTCTATCTCTATATTTTCTTTGTGTTTTTGGTGATTCAAGTTGCACAAATCTTTGTTATTCTTGATGGAGCACTTGTTGGGTTTGCTCAGAGTTCATATCCACAAAGGCGTCAACCTTGCGGTTCGAGATGTTAATACTAGTGATCCTTACGTTATTGTCCGCATGGGAAAGCAGGTGAACATTTTTCTTAGTACTAGCTAATACTCATGCATTCATTTGTAACCATCACGTGGTATCTTGATGTCCTCGTAATATAGTGTATACATCTGAATCAAAAACTCATCGGTCTACTATGCATACATTTGTAACTTGAACTCACGATTTGTAGTTGATGGGTTATTATTTATAGTGCTAGGCTAAAAACTTGTTGGTAAACGGATAACCTGAAATAATCATCTTGATCATTTCAGATTATCCGTTTACACTAACAAAAATAGTTATTGATTGCGACCAGTGATACGTCGTGCCGGCAATCACCGGTGATATGGTTAACTCGATAATGTCACCTAATTATTTAGATATTCCGCATGTCACGGCGTCACTTTCATGAATTTAATTAATCATTAAATTGTTGTCCAATAGCAGCTGGTATGGTTTGACTTTAAAAATACAATTTCTATAATATACTCCTAATGTTTTTAGACTTTCTAACATAAATCCAAAAAAGTTGCGTGTACACTTGTGTCGATGTGGATCAAGATATAAAGATGCCCGGTGTACATAAGTTAAAATAATATCAGAGAATTGCATACATACCCGTTAAAACTCAAATAATTGTATATTTTCTCAATAAAGTTTTTAATGCATGATTCTACAATGCAAGTTAAGCATGTTTGAGCATATATGCAAATAATATACAAGTTTTAATGCAGTATATGCAATTGCCCCTAATTATATGTTAACATGGTTAAAGGATTATAAGTTACTAATCATGGATTTTTGATTGTTTTGAAATCTATATTGGTAAATGGTCCTTAAGCAAAAAACAAAAAAAATATAATCGTCGTTTGCTAAGAAGAAGGTTAAATAATTTATCTGGTTTCTAGAAGTGACCATGGCTTGCTAGTAGCAACTTATAGCTTGTTCTAAGCTATTTAGGTGAAAGTGTAATTACTTTTGATTTTTACTATTGAGAACTGAAAACACGAGGTGGTTCAAGAAACAACATAAACCCTTGGGGTGTTGGACATGAAGACTTGACTCTTTCGGTTGGCAGAGCTTCTACCCGTCAAGCTCGTAAGTTTTTCACTTTGATTTGCGCACCTTTATTTTTTAACTAATTGCTGACATGGACTATATTTAACTTTATAATTGCCAAGATAAAAATAAAAACATACAAATCACTAATCATGTATTATTTGTATTGCATAACTTGTCCTAGATATGCCTCCCTTGTCATTGATAAAAAGCCGTTAAAAATAAGCATCTCAACTTTTATTATTATAATAATAGAAATATCTAATAAAATATAATGCAATGGTGACCTATTTAACTTATTATTGGGTGGCCATTTTGTCGCATCTTTTTGGCTAAGGTTTAAATATTGTTCCTTTTTAAAAATAAAATAAAATAAAATATTGTCCCTAGATAGTGCCCAACATGTATATAGAGTTTTCAAACAGAATCTTCAAAAAGTATATTATTGTATTTCTATCCAACCATAAGTTTTATTTGTTGATAAATTGTATGTACAGTAGATTATTTAAGTGATTTCCCACCAAAATTGACTTGTTAAATTTTTGCATAATGGGCTAATGAGCTACCACAGTTGAAAAAAGAAATTGTGTACCAAAATATAAGTAATTTGCTTGGTGGTTAAGATCTAATCCTTGCCATATCATAGTTTCATTATAACTTGTTGGTCATAACTTACCTACCAATTCAATGATGTGTGTACTCATGTTATTCTCATTTTCGTTTAACTATGTGATATCTTGAATTATTTACCATAGACATGATGCGATGTCGTATATCATCACTTGAAATAACGCATGCTATCATCCAATAATTTTTGCTTTTTTGCTATGTACTAGAACTTTTGTCTTCTTCACTGTATGATATTCGATGAGTAGCATATGTTACACATTTAGCTAGTTGTACTATGGTTCAAGTTTTGTTTGGAAACTAAGCAAAGGTCCACGCTCTCATGGTTTGGATAATTGCAGGAAGTGTATGATAAGGACACATTTAGTCTTGATGATAAGATGGGTGATGCGGTGTTCGACATCCAGCCATTCATGGAAGCCGTGAGGATGCGTTTAGGAAATCTACCCAATGACACGATCATCACAAACGTGAAACCAACTAGGACCAACTGTTTGGCCGAAGAAAGCCGTATAACATGGACAAATGGAAAAGTGGTCCAAAACATGGTCCTAAGATTGCAAAACGTTGAGTGTGGGGAGATTGAGATTCAACTATCATGGATCGACGTTCCAGGATCGAGGGGTCTTTAATTAATTAGTCTATCATAGTTCGTGTCGCATGCTTTCCTTGTAAATTCATGGAACAAACTAGCTTTTATGGTGTGAGTTTCTATTTTCTCGTTTGAAATTTGCATTTGGATCTTACTAGTTATAAGTCTCGTGCACGCACGAGATTTATGCATAAACCAAATTTAATGAAAAAATTTAGCGAGATTTATAATAATTCTGGCCGTATCTAATATTTTAACTCGTGCACGCAATGGTTATTAATCGTGTGTTGTAAAATAAAAAAACTTCGTATATATTACGGGTCGTTGCATTATACCCCCGTGTTAGATGTTATTTATATAGACATGTTATAAGCATATGCAAGAATTTAAAATACTACTCCGTACTGTAGATTATAGTTTATATAAGTTGTGATATATATACAATTTCGTCTTTATTTGCATATTATAGTAACTTGCACTTTATTTAATATTTATATTATTAATCTCTTATATACAAGAAGTTTACTTAATACACAATTGCTGGTAAATTAATCTAAACATCTTATTACACAATTGCTGGTAATTTAAATAAGACTAAACGAAAACCACACCCTACACCGCCGCATCAGCTTTTTCTCTCTCATACCAAACCAAGACCAAACGCTCGTAGTAAGAGGACCACACCAACAACCAAAAACATACTTCACAAAATTAATTATATACAAAATACACACACACAAACCAAACCATTTATTCGGTCCACTGACAAACCAAATGAATTTGGTGTGGGGGGACGCGTCCGGTGAGATGTGGAGTAGTAAGGGGGACATGTGAGGTAAGGTAGACCAAATGAATTGTGGGGTGAGGGGCACAACCTTATTACATTTAGTCTTACGATGACATTGTAATCTACCACAGAATAGGGCTAAGAACTTTAGATGCATGTATTTCCAAAACCATATGGTTACAACATAATGTTGGTAATTTTATATATAAAACATATGAAAAACATTTAAGAGCAGCGGAAGAAGGCCACTAATAAATGGATCCGTGTGATGTATATAATTAATTAAAACTAATAACAATTATTATACCTCTTGTCGCATGTTAAACGGAGCTTAACACGAACCCTTGGTTTCCCCTGTGAAACCCACGAAACCCTTATAGCTATCAAAGGAGATAGCATCTATCGATATCCACAGTACACGTCACGGTGTGTCACCCGAATGCTAGTTCTTTATTCCTCGCGATCTTGCTTCACACAACCTTTGTCAAGCTTGAATGATCAAAAACCCTAAGTTGGGTGTTTTTTGCGATTGGTTCTAGGAGAGAAAAGAGGGGAGATGATTTTCTTGATTTGTAATCTAAGTTATGAGACTATGATAAATCATAATCCCATGATAAGTCTTGGTTAGTTACACTTAACACCCAAGTCTTTTCTCCTTTGTTTTCTCCTTGATGTGGCCGACCCCTATAGACCAAATGGGCTTCCCATTTTAGTTTTTAGCCTAACCCATTTGATAAGTCCATTACTTAATAAATATGGTCTTTTAGTTAATTAATTAGTCTAACGAATTAATTAACACCCGTTAGTCGATCATGAGATATGTAACTGATATAATAACGTAACTACTATAATCACATTAAATACATTATAAATGATGATACCTCGGTGTATACATGTGTGACCCCATAGGCTCATGTATTTCTAGCCATGTAATTATTTAATATGATATGAACACTTACTAGCATCTCCCACTTGCGAATGTCATAATCACAAATAATTCTACAAGCAAAGGTTAGCGTCTAGCTACACGCCAATGCTCCTAGAAATACATGAGTGCGGTTTTGTAAACATCACAATGTAAATGGTTTATCATTATTCATCCTTTTGTTCTAGATATCCTGTTTTACTATGGATATGGATCAAAGTCCTTCCAAATGTTTTAACTATGTTGTTTCTCGATATAGATATTAAACTATATTAACAAATCATCAAGATTCATCTCTTGATTACCTTTGGGCACCGCTATGCAAACACCTGATTAATTCACCGAGGGGCCCAATAGTATCTAATTCCAAAAACACGTAGAAGAACAAATCTTATTTTGACTGCACGTGTCATTCATGTTATTTACATCATTCCAAAAAAATGACCTTTATATCTTGTTCAGGATAGAGTTTAACCATAACAAGGAATGCTATTTCATACATGCAAGACATACTTGCATCTCAAGTCTAAGGACGAGTAATATACAACCACTTGTGAGATTCACTGTTGACGTTGATCAAGAAGTGAATTCTTGTAGGTTGGGTAGTCCAATATTCATAGCCAGTGAATAACATATGAGTTTGGCGGATACATCCTTTAAATACTCATTCATGATGAATATAACCAACACACTCACATTTGTATTAATTCGATGATACTCCTGTATCGTTAATCGACAATGGACAATTTAGAATAAATAAATTATTTATGGATTTAAACTGTTTAACATCCTAATTATCTTAAAAAAATAAATAAAATAAAAAAAAATAAATCTACATGAGAATACTAGCAGGACGAAGTCCAATGTTCCTCACTTGCTCGACATGTTTGGTACACGACATTGGCTTGGTAAACGGATCAGCTAAGTTGTCATCTGTGTGAACTTTGATAAGTGGAATCTCACAATCTTCGATAACCTCTCTAATATAGTGAAACTTCCTTCGATAATGTTTGGAGCCCTTCAGAACTCCAGGTCCGTTTGCTATGATAATTGCGCCAGAATTGTCGCAGTACATATCCGTAGGTTCCTCATTACTAGGGAAGATTCCAAGCCCATAAATGAATTTCCAAATTCGAACGACTAGTATTGCAGCTTCAGAAGCAACTATGTGTTCAAATTCCATATCTCCTTTTTTTGAGCAATTTTACCTTTACGGTAGCTGTTGTGTCATTTGTAGTTTTGGCTTAAAGTTGCTACTGATATTTTAGAGCAGATGCCTTTAGTTTTTATTGTTTTCGAACGATAGTTTATTGGCTATGATGATACGGACATTTGGTATGTTATATATATATTGGTACTAATTGAGGCAATGTGTTATATGTCAGAATCATTTGCTAAATTATTTTTATCTCTTATCAGTAATTTACGACAAATATATGACATAAGTATAGCATTATAGCATACTTTGACAAAACCATTAACTTTGTAACGAAAATGTTGCTTCAAACGTCATACAAAAACTATATAAATTTTATTACTTTATTCCATTTGAAGCGAATATCAGACTTGAATTGGCTACACCGCAATATGCAGCAGCCAACTTACTCATTAGTTAACATTAACATTTGGCGCATATTTAAAAACGTGTGACTAATTTACAAGATCAAAACCTTATTTAGTTATAACTAACTTTAACCGAATCTTTTATATAATAAAAGAATTACATCATTTCGGAGTGTTTTTGAAAAACCCTTCTCATTGAAAAAAAATTAGACCAATAGGAGAGTTCGATTTTGCTACGTAGGCGAAATAGAGCAATATGATTGGTCAATAGAAAGTCAAAATTAAATTGATTTTGGTCAAACTTAATAAATTTGGTGGATAAATTTGGTTAAGAAAAAAAATGCATAAAAATATAGGTGTCAAATTTATAAAAACAAAAACTTAAAAAAAGAGGTAGTAATTAATAAAACTTTAGTGGTTGAATTTTAAATAAATTACATAGAGCTAAGTGTAAAATTACAAGTTTCCATGTTTTTAAATAACTTTAGAAAAAACACAAATAACCCCTTACACTTTATACCCCTTATACTTTATAATATTAACTTTGTTTAAAATCACATGAGTATTAGTATTAGTTTTTAGACTTTCATCCATTTAAAATTACAAAATTTGGTAAATATGCGAATTAGTTTTAATATTGTTAGTTTTAGACTTTCATCCATTAAAATATTTTTTTAAATACGAACTTATGTTATTCTATTTAAAAGTTTAATTTTGGCGTACACGGGTTTGAACAGTGTTGCAAAAAAAGGTCTACAAGGCCGATTAATCGCCGATTAAGTGCTACAAGACCATCGACCTTGCCGATTTATGTAACTGGGTCAAACAAATAGGTCAACCGTGTTCAACGGCGGTCAATGGTGGTCAAACTTGCCGGAAACCTATAAATCTTACCGGAAGTACCCAAAATCCACTGTAAACTTATTTTGATTACTTATAGTAACTGTTTAAGTTTATTACAAGTTGTTTTTTAGAAAATACCTTGCCAGAAATACGTAAAACTCACTGGAAATACATAAAACTTGCCAAAAATAACCAAAATTTGTCAGTATTGCCAATCCGATTAATCACCGATTAATCCCGCCTAGACCGATTACAAGCTACAAGGTAGTCGACCGCCCGACTACCGATTCGCGATTTTTGCAACCATGGGTTTGAATATTAAATACGGCTAAATTATTAGTAACGGGAATATAAATATCAAATGGTAAGCACGAGTTACTGTGATATGAAAATAGATATACCCGATTCTACTTATAACAACGACTCATGAAATTGTTATTTAAAATTCATATATGAATATCCATAAAACATTTTAAAAACTTTACGGAGCATATTTTAACTTCATTAACGCTCATTATGTGCTACTAAAATCGCACATTTTGTACAACATGATATCAATAGTTAAAGTTAAACAATAACATCAACATCAACCTCAGCATGTCTGTCAGTTAAAAACGTTATAAATTGCTAATTTACTCATTTTGACAAGTGATATGTTCTATTAGGCTGCACCTTCTATTTTTTATTACTTTAGCGGAAAGTGCATTGTGCGCATTGTTAAGTCAGAAAGAAATGAAGGAAAAAAAAGGTGTACGTTTTGTGCCAATAGTTTGAGTATTAGCTGATTGATGTTTCTTTCAAGATGTTTTATATACCAGTTGGTCCTTATGTGTTGTTTATTCGAACTTGACTCATTAAGAGACTGGGAATACATGTTCATCACCAAGTATGCTAAAGTAGGAACCATAAAAACCCCCGAAACTACACCTGATGCATCAACTACGGATTTACTTTGAAGGTTACTTAGAACATATATTTGATATAATAATTTGCTTATATGGTATATGTGTTTATTGAATTATAAAATCAAGTTGTCTATTGAATTTTCGTATACTTAAACGGCTAACTCACATAATCCCAAGTTAACGTTATATAAATGCCTTTGTCTCAGGCACTAATATGTGTTGCATTAACCTTATTCCTAAGTTGCAACAAAAAAACATATCTCACAAGTATTTGATGAGTTAATTGCTTTTGAATTTGTTGTAATATAAAATAATGATGATCTAGAAAGAGATGTAACTAATGTGCCTCGGTCACTTGAAAATCTGCTGCGAAAAGAATGAGTCGATTCACTAAAGTAGGATTTGCTTAAGTTATTAGAGTTTGGGACTGTTATTTTCTACTAATTATAGTAAGTTTTTAAACGGTTTTGGGACGGCGTTAATAGTTAGATTCAGTGGTGATTAGGATTTTTTAATGGCTGTCTTAATAGTTATTAAAGGGTTTAGATGACTGTTTTTATTGCAGAATTCAAGGTGTTTAGGACTGTTTTTAATAGTTGAATTGATGGGTGCTTGAAACTGCCTTGATAGCTGAATTCAAGGGTGTTTGAGACTATTTCAATTGCTAATTTCAGGGGTGTTTGGAACTGTAATAATAGCCGAATACAGGGGTGTTCCGACTGTTTTTAATAGACATTTATTATTGCAAAATAAATTTAACTTCTGAATTAATAGATGTAAAGTTCAAAACATTTTAAGACAATATATTCTGTATTAAATACATGATAAAAATTTTATGTCAAAACCCCGTGCGTGCACGGGTATTATAACTAGTTTGTTTAATCAATTTTTTCAAAAATTAGGGTGCGTTGGGTATATGATATTCGGATTTCTTTTTGAAATAAGATGTTTGTCTTTACTACTTTGAATTCAAAATTTTGTTACGACACTCAAATATAAAACATACTCCATATCTCATCCACTTGTTTCTTATGGAAACTATCATACCTGTGAGATCACTTTATACCAAAAGTTTTACCGATTATGATTGATAAAAGCATACCAGACACACCCTTATTATTCAATCGTAGTTTTGTAATGAAATTTTTTAACCACAATGTTGTTATTAACAAAACTTAAGGTGTGCTTAGTTCATCGGTAATAGAAAAAGTAAAGGCAATAGTAATGTTAAGAAAAAGGAAAGGGAAAATAATTCATTCCCCCCCCCCTCCTCCAATTTATTGATTGATGACGTATAACAGGTCCGGACCCACACCGGTCCGGAATAAGAGCCAACCAGACGCAGAATCTAAAACCCAAGACGGGACGGACAATAATCACTAAGCCCGGACCTCGGGATAACAAGGCATGGAGCCATGGACACACTTGTCCGCAGCACGGATACCCTTGCCCGGGGCTCGACGTCAGTCCGGAACGTCACAAAGGACCTGGGACCACGGACCTATAAAAATAGTAAGGAATCTCGTCAGCACTCTCGCCGCTGATCCCGGCAGACCCCATGCAGGGAAATTCCGTAGGTCCCTCCCGAGAGCATCGCTGTTGCCAGGATGATGCCAAAAGGAGGAGTTGACCTTAAGGTTTGCCGCTTAAAAATGTCACTATCGTGACGCATGATCCCAGGCAATCCGACAAGAAGACCCTAGGTATAAATAGAGGGCACCTTGCCATTCTCAACGGTAACACACTTACACTCTCACTTATCATACTCTTTCTCTACCCATACTTACTCTCACGCCCGAGGTTGACCGCGGAAGTCCCTCTTCCGCGGTGAGGCTAACGGCGTTGTTTTCCTTTCTTAGCAGATAATACGAAGATTAGTTCAAGATTAGCCCAGTTTGAAGATAGCTTACACTATCCTTTAGCTCGAGCCCCAGTTTTGTACTAACAAGTGGCGCCATCCGTGGGACGCTGGTACATAACTGCGTTTCCAAAGTAGCTTTACTATGAGTAATCAGGCTAGCGACTCGTCCCCCACTCGAGAACGTTCTACAGTGAGAAACACTCTGGGAAAGGGGAAGAGTCAGGGAGAAGAGGAACCTCGAGCGGACCCTCTCCCACATGAGGCAATTAGGGAATTATGCGACAAGCACTATGACCAATTATTGCCGTTAATGGCCGAAAAGGTTCACAAAGAAAAAATGGAGCAAGTAAAAACTCGCCTCAACTTTGATGACGAAGAGCAAAGAGACCAACGGTCTCGGGAGGAGCCCCGAAACTCGGGATCCAAATCTTCGGGGTCAAAAAGAGCGAAGAAAAGGCGAAGGACCAGCCCTAGTGCCAGATCCAACCCTTCCGAGTACTCTTGCTCCCAAAGTGTTTTCTCAAGATTAAGTGGCAAAGACACAAGAAATGAAGGTGAGAGAACCGAACGCCCCCATCCCAAATCGGATGTGTTTACCCGGTTGGGGAAGCAGAGGGAAGACGGTAAACTATTGAGCCGATTCACTAAAGTAGGATTTGCTTAAGTTATTGGAGTTTGGGACTGTTATTTTCTACTAATTATAGTAAGTTTTTAAACGGTTTTGGGACCGCGTTAATAGTTAGATTCAGTGGTGATTAGGATTTTTTTAATGGCTGTCTTAATAGTTATTAAAGGGTTTAGATGACTGTTTTAATTGCAGAATTCAAGGTGTTTAGGACTATTTTTAATAGCTGAATTGATAGGTGCTTGAAACTGCCTTGATAGCTGAATTCAAGGGTGTTTGAGACTATGGCTGTGTTTGGCGACACAGATTATTAGGAGATTATGGGGGCTACAGCTTTTTTTTTCACAAAATAATCTCTTGTCCAAAAAGTAGTATCGTTTGGCGGATAAGATTAAAAAAGATTATAGGAAAAATAATCTCTAAAATTAAAAGTTGATCCAACCAACTTATGAGAAAAGACTAGAGATTATTTTTTGTGTAAGTACCATTTTAACCTTCTTATTCATATTGAGTTTGTTATTTGTATGTCTAATTATGTCATCTTACACTTTTAATCTATAATTACAGCTAGTTTGTCAAACATTAATACAAAAAAAAGAACTACATTTTTAATTTTTTCAGCACCAGCACCAGCATCAGCATCAGCACCAGCAACAGCACCAGCGCCAGCACCAGCACCAACAATTTTTGCCAAACACACCCTTTCAATTGCTAATTTCAGGGGTATTTGGAACTGTAATAATAGCCGAATACAGGGGTGTTCCGACTGTTTTTAATAGACATTTCTTATTGCAAAATAAATTTGACTTCTAAATTAATAGATGTAAAGTTCAAAACATTTTAAGACAATATATTCTGTATTAAATACATGATAAAATTTTTATGTCAAAACCCCGTGCGTGCACGGGTATTATAACTAGTGATATTCAAATAGAATAACACATGATTATGATAATATAGTAGTATGCTTTACAAATTTAAGAGTAAATGCTCCTTCAGTCCTTCTTACTACCTGGTCAGTAGTCACCAAATGCAACCAAACACAAACAGTTAAAACACACGGAAAGAACCAAAGACCTTGTTTCGCTTCTATATAAATACAACCCTTGCACACATAATCACCCATTCAACTCATATATTTATCTCTATATTTTCTTTGTGTTTTTGGTGATTCAAGTTGCACAAATCTTGTTGTTATTCTTGATGGAGCACTTGTTGGGTTTGCTCAGAGTTCATATCCACAAAGGCGTAAACCTTACGGTTCGAGATGTTACTAACAGTGATCCTTATGTTATTATCCGCATGGGAAAACAGGTGAACATTTCTCTTAATAGCAGAATCACGTGGTATCTTAAAATCATTTTAAATATTTTTTGGATTACAAGTAAAGGGGTCGGTATACATCTGAATCAAAAACTTGTCAGTTTACTATGCATACATTTGTGACTTGAACTCGCAATTTATAGTTGGTGGCAGGGACGGAGCCACCTTATAGACATGGTTGGCCAAGGCCCACCCTAACATCTTGCAAATGTGTAATTGTGTATTAGTAGTGCAAGTATTTTTGCTTCAGCTTATTAAATTTGATCATATTTTAATGAACTTGGCCCACCTTATTTTTTTTTTCTTGCAAGCTAGAGCTATAAACAATCTTTTTATTTGTTATGCTTTTAGACTTGAGATATTTATGATATATGATTTAATAGAATCCCTGTAAAATAATGTGATAAAAAAATATATAATGAACTCTTATTGAGGTATTGTACATGGTAACATATTTGTTTATGTTTATGGTTTAATAGTTGGGTAACAATCTTTCACGAATAAAATCCATCGTAAATTTCATGGCTTTAAATATTATTTAAGCTTTTCATCTTATAATTAACGATGCTCGTCTCTTTTCCGGCCCACCCAGAAACTAAATCCTAGCTCCGTCACTGGTTGGTGGGTTTTTATTTATACTATTAGGCTAAAAACTTGTTGTTAAATGGATAATCTGAAATGACTTCGATGACCATTTCAGATTAAATAGGTTACCCGTTACCCTAACAAAAATAGTTCTTGATTATATGCTCCTAGTATTTTTGGACTTTCTAACATAAATCCCAAAAAGTTGCGTTTACACTTGTATTGATGTGGATCAAGGAATAAAGATGCTCGGCATGTTAAATAAATTTACACATGGTTAAAAATGCAGAGAATTTACTAATGGTAATAAAATTACACATGGTTAAATTTTTAAAAATTTACTAATGGTATATCTTTTAATTGTTTTGGTAAAACTATTCTCTTGGTGAAATTTTTTACCGCATTTGTGAATTGTGACGATGTTCTAAGTCCTAACTATTAGCAACTAGCATATTCTAAGTTATTTTAGTGGATAAGTGAAAGGCGTTGTATACGGTAATTAACGTTATGATTTTTTATGATTGAAGGAATTGAAAACTCGAGTAGTCAAGAACAACATAAACCCTGAGTGGAATGAAGATTTAACTCTATCGGTCGCAGAGCCTCTACCCGTCAAACTCGTAAGTTTTTCATTTTGCATTGTACACTATTATTGTTTTGACCAAGGTTACTCACACGTCTACACAATTTTACCTTATTTACAGTAGACCAAAAATCCTTTGATGTAAACCATCGTTTTTATTTTGGAAACAATATCCAATCATTTCATGGTATGCAAAATAAAAATATCCCTATGTAATCGTATATTCTTTGATATGGATTTCACGTATCTTATCAATTGTATTACATGCTATGGTAGTTGCAAAGCACTGGAAACACCACTCTGTAAATGATCGATTTTTAAATCTAAATTCATATGAGTCATTCTTTTTAGTTGAAAAAAAATTAAATAATTTGTCACCACAAAACTAAAAAGAAAAAGTATATGGAACATGTAAGGTGTAAAGTAAATGGGTCGACATGGTTCAGTCTTTTTGTGTTAACTTAATAATTTTGCATTATGGGTGGCTGAGCTATCACAGATTAATTAGGAAATTTAGCAACAAAATTTTAGTAAATTATATTGCTTGCTGGTCAAGATCTAATTCTTGTCAGTTGATCCTAGTTTAATTGATTACCATTCGAATTATTGATTACGTAATGAAAAATGTTTTAGGTATGACAACGATTGTGTCCAGTTGGTGTATATGATTTTAAGCATGAACATGAAATCTAAGAATTCGAGAATCCTTCATAACCGCATCTCTAATTTATTTAATCTTGTTTGGACACCTATTTATCCAACAAGGTCTATAATCGTGTTTAGTCTCATTCTAGTTTCACCACACCGTTAAACACTTAAACTAGTACCAATAACTAAAAACATGATGCGATGAGATATATCATCACTTGAAGATCCAATAATTTTTGCTTTTTTGCTATGTACATACCATTAGTTTTGTCTTCTTCGTTGTATAATATTCGATGAGTAGCACATGTTACACATTTAACTAGTTGTACTTTGGTTCAAGTCTTTTATGGTCCGTTTGGTTGTAGACGAGTTTAGGATTAGTATTTGGATTTGGATTTAGATTTGTGAGGAATGAAAATTAAGAGAGAAAAAATATATGGAGTATTTTAGTTGATATTATAATTAAATTGAATTTAAATATAATATTTTAATAAAAATAAGAAAGTGTTGTGAAAGATGTATAATGGGCCTCACAAGTTTTGTATAAAACCCAACCTATTAGGGTGAAATCAAAAAGTAGTGGGGCTCACAGGTTTGAAAGCTAAACTTTGTCAATCAAACATCATTTATTATCTCTTATGCCCAAATTCAAATCCCACACCCCTAACTAAACACACCCTTAAAGTTTTGTTTTGAAAACTAATCAAGGTCTATCTCTCACGATTTGAATAATTGCAACAATGTAGGAAGTGTATGACAAGGATAGGTTTAGTCGCGATGACAAGATGGGTGATGCGGTATTCGACATCCAGCCACTCATGGAAGCTGTGAGGAAGCGTTTAGGAAATCAACCAAATGACACAATCATCACAAGCGTGAAACCGACTACGACCAACTGTTTGGCCGAAGAAAGCCATATAACATGGACAAATGGAAAAGTGGTCCAAAACATGGTTCTAAGATTGCAAAACGTTGAGCGTGGGGAGATTGAGATTCAACTATCATGGATCGATGTTTCAGGATCGAGAGGTCTTTAATTAATTAGTCTATCATAGTTAGTGTTGCAAGCTTTCCTTGTAAATTTATGGAACAAACTACTAGTAGCTTTTATGGTGTGAGATTCTATTTTGTCGTTTGAAAATTGCATTTGGATCTTATTGGCGATGTAGTATGTCGGAATGCTATTTATATTTAAGAAATTTTAAGTATGTACAAATGTACAATACGTTTTTTAGCCTATCAATAATATATATATAGGCCACAAACAAAAAGAGGGCTAAAGAAAGCAACTCATTTTGTTGTTTAGATTAAGTGTTTAATAACAATGATAATAAGTTTTTAAATGTGTGCCATGTTGGCCCTTGTTAACAAAGAAATTTATTATTTCCTAACACAAATCGGTTAATATAGCCTTAAAGGTTACATTATAACTATATTTATGGGGCTCTTGGTAGCCGTGCAAAAAAAAAGTACTGTAGCACAAGACAAAAAACATTGTAGCACAACAGTAACTAACGGTCGTTAGTTACTAACTAACGGCCGTTAGTTACTTAACGGCTGTTAACTAACGCCCGTTATTTTTAACATTTTTTTAATCCGTATGAAATTGGTCCTTCATCTCAGAGGTGCGTTGCAAATTTAGTCCTCTAATAATTTACATAATTGGTCCTTCATGTTATACATCTATTACAAAGTCAGTCCTTGGTCACTAACTTGACATATGTAGCTAACGACCGTTATCTTTAACAATTTAAAAAAAAAAAAAATCCATACGAACTTGGCCCTTCATTTCAGAGGTTCGTTGCAAATTTAGGCCTCGCATAATTTACGTAATTGGTCCTTCATGTTATACATCCGTTGCAAAGTAGGTCCTTGGTCCTTTATGTTATACTCATGTTGCAAAGTCAGTCCTTGATCACTGACTTCGCAATTAAACGCTAATGTTAGTACACTTTCCGCAAAAAATTAAAAAAATCTTTACAATAATTTTGTAATTAAAATGCCCGCGGCAACGCGCGGCTTACCTTTCTAGTTTAAGAAACAATCATACGCGTAATTAGTGTAGTACATAAAGTCGGTTCAAATATGTTAAAAGACAATTATTATTAAAAGTACAAGGACTCAACACGTGTCAGAATATTCTAAAATAGCTCTTATGACTACATTTAGTGATTTCTTTTGAATTATATATGTCTAATGGTGCGTTTGGTACACTATCCGGAATCACTAAAGGTATAACTTTGATTAGAGGGGTGTATGAGATTGAAAATATTAATTCCATTGATGTTGTTTGGTATAAAATTTTAGGTATAGGTGTCACATTTAGTAGAGCTTATTTAAATGCTCAAATTCTATTAATTTAGTGGTGGAAATAATAAAATACGCGGGCCTCACAGGAATGGCTAACAAAAGTCACCACTCTCCACTACTATGAGTGTATGGATATCCAATGATTGTTTTATTCACCAACTTGCTAACCAAACATTTGCAATTTATCATTGTCATTCATTGATTCCGATAGTCACATACCAAACACATCCTATGTTTTGTATTTAAGATTAAAGTTGGAAATATAAATTGCTACACAGGTTATTTAAAAAGTTTATCTTGTTTCCACTAACAAACACCCCAATAGGCTATGTTTCCTTTAAGGTATGCGTCCAAAAACATAGGATCCGTTTCTTCATTTTTAACTCCAAAATTTGATTATATCCACAAGAGAGGTGCGTGGAGCGAGATCATTAGTAAAAAAATTCAAGTTTTAAATGTGCGTCACGTCAGCAACGTCAGCATGTACTTAGGGCATCCACTATAATAAACTTTTATAAAGGTTTATAATTTATTCATGTCATTAATTCTTAAACCTTTTGGTTTTATAAACCTATTTCCATTATATATAAACTTCCTAAAGCTTTAAAAACATCATACATACTTCAAATGCATTAAATTATGAAGAGGTTTAAGATATTAGACCTTTCATGTCAAGTAAGCATGAAATAGGTTTCCACTATGGTTAACAAAAATATAAACCTCTTCATTCTTTTATAAACCTATTTATAAACCACCATAGTGGATGCTCTTATAATATTCTTATGACAAACATCATTTTTAATAAAATTCTCATAATACACTATCAAAAATACCCATTCAACAACAACAACAACAACAACAACAACAACAACATAATAATAATAATAATAATAATAATAATAATAATAATAATAATAATAATAATAATAATAATAATAATAATAATAATAATAATAATAATAATAAGGGTTTTTCTAACTTGTGCCCTGAGACACAAGTTAAGCACACAAAAATGTGTACATTTTGTGGGCTTCTGTGTCCTTTTCTGTGGGTCTCTGTCAATTTCTAAATAAAAAACTATTTTTTATTGTACTTTTTCAGTACTTTTTGTATGCTTAACTTATGCCCCAGGGCACAATTTAGAAAAACTCTAGTAATAGTAATAGTAATAGTAATAATAAATAATAAATAATCTCATAACTGCATGTGATGAGTGAATATGGCTATGAGATGGATAACTGGCATGGGGGTGCAGTTTGGCGGTGTCGTGAGTGCAAAAGAATCCTTATGTCATGTCATAGGTAACTGCGCCACTCACTTTAAAAGACGATTCTTGCTTAAATTTAAATTAACAAAATTGATGTATGTCGTGTCCTGTAATGAAGTTCAAATAAACCATCGTTAAGGAGGATATATTATATACGGAGTAATAATTTATTATTTNAAAAAAAAAAAAAAAAAAAAAAAAAAAAAAAAAAAAAAAAAAAAAAAAAAAAAAAAAAAAAAAAAAAACACCACATTGATCTCTAAACGAACTACGAGATGTTCAAATCACCGGGGTTATGAATCCAATGCTACCATGAGAATTGGTTATTAAATGCTCTATTTGAGGCCCACAGGAGAGACGTCCTTTGGATTAAAGTGAATATGTCTTCATAACGTAAAGCAATCCTCTCATCTTCTGAAGACGAGTGACAAATTTTGTTCCTCCATTTCCAAATATGCCAAAGCGAAGAAACGCAAACAGCTTGAAAAAGTTTGTTCAACCATTTGTCTTTAAGAAAGCCGATATTTCCAAAAATAATGTCCGAGAGAGATGGGTTAAAAGACGCGGGAAAACCCCACCAAATCCAGATTTTAAGCCAAATGATCTTGATAATTGGACATAAGAAAAAACAGTGATTCCTAATCTCTTGAAGAACAAAACTACAGGACCTACAGATGAATCGAAAGTTTCATATGTTTGTAAAAAAAAATGACCGGTAATACAGAGACGGAGCCATGTAGTGACTTGGGTTGGCCAAGGCCCACCCCAACATTCTACTTAGAGGCTATTAGTTCTATAATGTTAAAACTATTTGATCCTTTAAAGGATACATTGGCCCACCCAAATTCTATAAACAAATAAAGGTAATATAAAAATTGAGAGATGATTCGGTGGCATGGAAATATCACACTGTTATAACCTTTTATTCAAATTCAAAAAGTGCTTATGATTTCATATTATTTTCAATATTCTACTTTGTCTTTCAATATTCATAAAGTTTATATTGTCGCATCTTTGGTCCTTTTTTAAGATTGGAGTTACTTATATCATTCACTTTGGTTCAATAGACTTGAAAATTTAATGTCTATGTGCAACAATTTGTTTGAAGATAGACAAATACTAGTAATATGTATTTTTTTGTTATAAGCTTACTCTTGCTTTCTTCTTACTTGTTTCCAATATTGAGTTAGTGTATTCATCTCGCGGAGGACCCATGCGTTCGAAATAGAAAATTAAAACTAAAATATACTCAATAGTCAATTTGATATTCGGCCCACCCACATGCTAAATCCTGGCTTCGTCCCTGCGGTAATATTAATTCTAAAGATATTTCAATCTTTTTTTCATTAGGATAATTTGTTGTTACTAGCTGCCCTTAGTGTTGTTGATATCATGTATGCCTGATATGAAAGTTTTCATTTTAATTTCATTGTAAACTTTTATTGCCAGATAACAGTTTTAATTTTATAAGAGATATCGGTTATTGACTTATAATTGTGCAAAACTAAAGAAAAAATATCCGAACTTGTAAGATTAATATCTCTGAAAATGGTTTTCTTGAATTAAATAAATTTCTAAGTTCTTGCTATTAACAATAAATACAACAAATATCAATGTTATTAATGTCTACGTTACTGAAGAGAGGGCTTGAAGCGGGTCATAGGCCATGTCTAACATATGCTGGCTGGATTGACAAAGACCTTTTTTCTTTTTCTTTTTTTGAACGGCAATTGTGGCTACATGGCCCCTAGCCCAGAAGGCGTAGCGAGCCCACACAACCAGGTTGGGTCCAGCCCAGAAGGCAATGGCACCATCCCGACAAAGACTTGTTGTATTTGTAATAACTTTCTGATTTATGAAATCGAATTTTTAAATTATTATATTGAATATAAACGGATAAGATCATTATTTTTGGACATAAAAGAAGTTCAAATTAGGGGTGTTCTTCGGTTCGGTTTTCGGGTTATTCGGTTAATTCGGTTCGGTTAATTCGGTTAAAAGTTTTTTTAGGGTCAAACCGTGAACCAAACCAAACCGAATTCAAATTCGGTTTTCGGTTCGGTTTGGTTGAATTCTAGTTCGGTTTGGTTCGGTTCGGTTTTCGGTTTAATCCGAATTACACACTTTATTTTAAAAAAAAAAGAAAAATATACAAATATATTAGCCAAAAAAGTTATTTCAAACATAAAAAGTATTTTTTAATATTAGGATAAAATTTTATTGTTATTTATATATATATAAATAAAAGTATAAATATAAAAGTATAAGTATAAAAGTATTTTACCAGGGTGAAAAATCCCTTTTACCCAAAAAAAAAGTATAAATATAAATATAACATTTTATTGATCTTTTTATACATATAAATATATATAAAAAATATATAAGTTTATGCTAATTCGGTTTTCGGTTCGGTTTTCGGTTTTGATTACCAAAACCATAACCAAACCGAGAACCGAATTAAAAGTTCGGTTTGGTTCGGTTTTGACAAATTTGGTTCGGTTATTAGTTCGGTTCAGTTATTTTCGGTTTGGTTCGGTTTCGGTTTTTGGTTTATTCGGATTTTTCGGTTTTTCTGCTCACCCCTAGTTCAAATTGAAGTATTTTCAAAGCTGTTTTCAGACAATTTATTTGCATGAAAATGCGGCTTTGGGCTCGAATAAGTGGTCCATGTAATGGGCCCGTTCATTAATTTCCAAGTTGAACAAAGTTGCCAAACTTTACATTTATCATGCAATAAGGACATCCATTATCCAATTGCAAACTCTCTCAATCATCAAGAATTCCAATTAACCTTAGAAATATTTACATAAAGGGAATAGTGGTAATCAAGTAAAAAATTGAACAATTAAAAACATGTTAGAAAATCTGAAATTGTGAAGTAAAAAAAAGTAATACTACTAGATAATTGACAACTAAAATTGCATATAGCTTGATGGTATTTTGCACCTACTCTTTACAATCTATTCAAGATTGATAATTCACATTTGTCAAGCCGATGATGAAGGTTTCAACTTATCACATGGATTTTCTAAATGTAGGATTCATGTTAAGTTTAGTGAAATAACATAACCCCTTCACATTAGTACTTGTAACTCGATTAGTTAAACTTCATGTTAAAAATGTTGGCTTTCACTGTTCGTCTCTCAGGTATGTAGATTAGTTAAACTTCTTCACATCGTGTCCAATTTGGTTTGGTTGATTGACCTTCTTCAGTTTCCTTTCCTACTTGGGAGGTAAGACCACGCTAAGGCAGTACTTCCTAGCTGAATTGCAACACCAATTAAATCTCAAATCCATCTGTCTTCTCTTCCTCCTTTGCCTAAGACGACACATGGGTTTCTGAAAACACAGTATAAGTGTTTATCAAGGCCAAACAATTATATGGTTCAAAAAGTATTGATGTATCAGGCACGATAAATTTGAAGGTTAAGCACAGTTGTTACATACTCTTACTACATGCCATTGCCAAAAATTTAATTTGGAGCTAACCCATATGGACAGGTGGGGCAATGGCACAAACAAGTTCTAGTACGGGTCATGATGGGCACAGATAGCGGGTTGAAAGTCAATAATTAGCATAAGGGAATTGTATTCTAAACATATAGATGATAGATATACAGTTCCAATAATATTCAATACGGGAAGAGTATATAATACTTTATGAAAAATTATACCATTGAAAAGTACACTTAAAACCCAATCCATTTATATATTTTGCATCAAATATTATGTAACACCCACAAAAATATTTAAGGTCAAAGTTGAAGAAGAAAGACTGAAAAAGTCAACAGTGGACAATTAATTTGGGACGGAGGGAGTAAATGATAAGATGGGCAGTACTAATAATATCAAACAGTGAAACAACGCGACAGAATATGGCCAGAGTACTCCGATATTACTTGAAGTCTTGTCCAAATAAGGTTTTTGAGATCCAATTTATAAGCACTGATGGGACTCGCTGTAATCCGCTTAACTAGTGAACAATAGATGTCCATGGAATGGTGTTATGTATGGTAACTGGTAAGGTGATCACATCAGCAGGCAGTATTGCAACAAATTTCCACTTGCCATCTTCTAATACATGAACCGAGTCATTATTATCAATGTATGTGTACAGTTTTTGATTGGTACCTTGAATACAAAAGTTTGGAGAATGTATGATCTTCTCAGCGTCATCGTTTCCTAGCAGCAGCCACTGTCTTGATGACATGTCAGGTAGTTGTGTCCACATGTTTGTTGGCACGTGATATGCCCAATGCTGATTCAAAGGATTCATGTTGACGTCATACCCACCCGCAAGCAAGATATTCCTCATACTGATCTTTACCAACATGACAACCAGATATTACCCGCAAGCAATCATCTGATATACTGTGGGCAATATTCCAATTTCAAACTCTTGTATAGGACGCATCTCCCAGTCTCCCAAGTCCCACCAGCAACCCCTTTCAGGCTCAAGAGCGACAAGACGGTACGTGGGATCATAGTTATCAAAAATCACCACACTTTGAGCGAGACAACATAAAACTGAGCTTTGCAAACTAAGAACACGATAAAACTCGGGCAGCTCCACCTCAGCTTTCCAATCCTTACATACTAATTTCAAACAATAAGTTTGATTAAATGGAACTCGAATCAAGCACTGAACACCAATATCATGTGAAAGACCTGGGATCAGATCATAAAAAGGAAAAAAAAAAACAGATGATCAGCTTATATACCATGAATGGTAGTCCCTAGTTACTACTAGAAGAATCAGGTGAATTATAATAGGAAACTAGATACTAGCAAGAAGATAAAATCCTAGCTTGAAATGATAATTTGTCGGGAGGCGGGAGCCTCCTTATACAGGCCACGAAATGAGTGGGGCTAAGTTGAATGCGTATAATTGAATTTATAACTTAACTAGGTACATATCTGCATAAATAGTTCTATTTTTACCACGATGTTCAAGGATGCAGGCTTAACATTGTAAGTCTCCCATATGTAAAATTACTGAAATTTAACTAAACTATAACTAAGGGGTGTTTGGACTATGGGTTTTTATGAATTAAAGGAAATGAATGGTGGACATATCGAAAGAGTTTGTTAAAGGGTATCAGTATGGGTTTTAAAATATGGAATCATGTAGACAAGTAAGGGATCTCCAACCTGCCAAACAGGGTGGGTTCAGAAACTGTTTCACATTCTCATTTCCATTTTCCATTCCACCCAGGAAACCATAGTTACCAAAAAAGAATCCATATTCCATACCCATATAACATCTTGACTTTTCCGCAGTTAATGAATGCAACTTCATGTCTACAAACATGCTATATTATGAGGCATAGTGATTTGTGACTGCCGAAGATAAAAGCTGTGTAGGACCTACATTGCTTGCGGGTATATTGACGTTCATACCATTGAAATGATTTGACAAATTAGTCAGTCAATATACATGTTTGAAACAAGAAACAAGTCATGGATGGTTATTAGTACCCTATGGCTACATGTAAAAATCAACCATAATGCCTCATATAATTCACCTAACACTACAAGATAACTTACAGTATAAGTAAGCACCGAACTGCTATTCGCACAACTGATAAAGATTAGCAGTTTCATCAGATTCATATTCCGAAAACATATGATCCTCCATTTCCTCTTCAGACTCAACTCCGTTTTCACAAGATTCATCCTCAGAAATATGATGTAATTCATCTTTGCGTTTCTTATATAACCCACGGCTCCTATCCAAAAACCCTTCCTTCATCAAGCAAGCAAACTTATCCCTGATTTCAGAAATGGGGTGTTTTTCAACAAGCCGATGACCATCGTACGCTTCCCTCAAAACAACCGTTTGCGTATTGTTCTTCTTTGAAATATAAAATATTCCCGGATGACGTTCAAAAACCTTAGTAAACTTCTGAGGAAGATTCAACGGCTTTCTAAGATTACTAACATTTTTCCGCTCAGTTTTCTTTTCCACCATAAGATGCAAAAGCTCATGAAACACGCCCACAACCCTCTTCTCAGAAACATCCGTCCGTGAATCCAAATGACTCGCATCCTTATACGGTGAAGTATACTTAAGCCTCTGCCATTCCTCCAACCACTCAATACTCTTCCTCTTCAACCCAAACCCCCTCGGAAACCCAACACTAAAACCCAACCTACCATCCGCAACATCCTCCCCCCTTCCTTCTTCCACCGCACTCATTTCAATTTTCGCAACAGCAAGCTCATCACACCAAGCCCGCAACTTCAACCCAACACGACCCTCACCAAACCTCACCAACTCAAAAACATCCTTAAACCTCTCCACAAAACACTCAACATAGTCATAAGGCAAACCCAAATCCCATTTCAACTGATCCAACGTCTCCAACGGTAAAACCATCCCTTTACACATCATAAGCAACTTACACACCCTATCACGAAACTCACTCCCATTTTCCCTAAAAACCGCGCTCGCTTCGTTATTCAACTTAACCGCTTCTAAACTCAACCTAAACCAAGGCACAAGAGTCCCACCACTATCCCTAACACTAAACTCATCAAACAGATTAGGATATTTTCTTAAAAAGGTTGAAACTTTGCTACTTTTAGGGATACCCAATTGGCCTCTATGTCTACCACATAGTTTATATATAGGAATGCTATTGTTTTGGGTATTTGCGATAATTGAGACTATGGTCATGGCTGATTTAAGGTCAGTGTTACCTGTGACTGTGGTGTCTAGGATATTGTCTTTTGCCCATTTGAGTTTGAGGTTGACTAGGGTGTGTTGTTGGGTGTGTCTGAAACCTAGTTTGTGGTGGTGGGTTGTGGGGATATACAAAAGTGACCGGAACATGAATAAGAATTATAGTGTGATTAACAACAAACAGAGTGTTTGGCAATTTAGGGGTGAGTGTCTGAGTGAGTATATATCAGCAAAATCTGGGGTTTAAAACTTCATTTGAGCATGATATTGGGTGGTAAAAGTTTCCAATAAAAGTGGTGCTATAATAAAAGTGGTGCTATAAGTAAAAGGGAAATGATTCCAAACACTCTCAAATTTTACGGGACACTCTACTGTGTGTAACAGACAGTTGTACATTAAATATAACTTGCTTTAACTATTTGTACAATGGAGTGTCCTAATAAGATTTAGGAGTGTGCCAATCACCTCCCGTAAGTAAAAGTTGTGCCATTGCGTCCAAAACAAAAACAAAAAAAATAATAATAATAAAAAAATAAAAATAAAAATAAAAAATTCATCGCGTGGGCTCGTGGCCTTCAGGATACAGCACGAGATCTAATATGGTGGTGGCCATAGCACCAAGTTCACCAACCAACCGTACCTTATTCCCTAAGTGGGCGTGTCTAAGTTTATTCTTGAGCTCGTAGGTTGTTTCGGCTTTCAAGGGTTTATAAAATAAGGCAATAAGCTATGTAACTTTGTGACATTGTTTTATGAAAGTTTTTATAAGTGATCGGTCTTTATAAGCACAAGCCTATTGAAACAGGTTTATATGAGTTTTGTAGTTACTCAAATCACTAAAATACACTTCAAAAAATAACAGTTTAACACGCAAAAGCTTGAAATATATCTTAATTTAAATTGATGTTTATATAATTTTACATTAATAAACTTTAAGTTTAACTAATTTGCCAAACACTATTCATATATACCAAATATATATATTTATATTTATTATACACTACGTAATATAAAGCTGTAAAGTTTATTAGAAAAGAAAAACTAAGCTTACAAGCTTATTAAATTTTCGCTATTCATAGGTATGTTTGACAAAATAGATTGGAGCTTATATTATAAGCCGAATACTGAAATTGACAAATTAGTTAAAGCTGAAATTTATTCATGTAAACATGCCACTTAACTATCACTCACATCCCTCGCGCTTACTTACTATTTATATATACCAAATATTTATTTAAATATATCAAACATATCTTATTTGATGCAGTCACAACCGTAACCGAATGATCTAAACAATAGCCATTGTCGCGCGTAATGGAGGGGAGATGTGATGGTGGTGACGCTTGGTCGACACCTCACGCATGTGGAAGAACCACCATTACCACCTAGCCTAGGGCATGCTTGGTTGGTGGTATTAAAGGGTGAAGAATGGGAAACGTAATCATTAACTATGCTTGATTTAATATAACGGAATGGAGTATTACCCAAAACAGGGCAATCAACCATTACTCAACAAAATGGGGGTTATGCATTACATTCCTTAGTATTTCTATTATTTTTGCCATTATCATTCCTTAATTTGAACCAAACGTCCCCAGTATATATAGTGTAACATATATCTACGGGTAGGGGTGAAAACGAGCCGAGCCGAGCCCGAGCCTGCCAGAGCTCGAGCTCGGCTCGTTTACATATATAAAGCTCGAGCTCGGGCTCGAGCTCGTTTCGAGCCTTATATATTGAGCTCGAGCTCGGCTCGTGAAAATTTTCACAAGCTCGAGCTCGGGCTCGGGCTCGACTAACTTATATAAAGTTTTAAAGAAAACAAAGTTCAAATAGAGCTCGACTCGTTAATTACATAAGGCTCGAGCTCGTTTACTACTTTTAAGCTGAGCTTATATAAAGTTTTAAAGAAAACAAAGTTCAAATAAAGCTCGGCTCGTTAATTACATAAGGCTCGAGCTCGTTTACTACTTTTAAGCTCGTTTATACGTATAAACAATATATATACTTATATATTTCTAGGGCTCGTTTAGGCTCGCGAGCCTACTCGAGCTTTTTGTATAGAGCTCGGGCTCGAGCTCGATTATTAAATGAGCTCAAACTTAAGCTCGAGCTCGGGCTCGAGCTCGTTTAGGCTCGACTCGTTCGAGCTTTTTACCGATCCGATCCCGAGCTTTTCACGAGCGGCTCGGCTCGTTTCCACCCCTATCTACGGGTGTTTAGGATGATTCATGTAGTAATCAGCCCAATCATCTTGGGCCAATTATAAACATAGACCCATGGCACATTAAAAGACCAAACTTCAGCCCAAGCTATCAATACTACTACTGCTAATCATAGCTTGTAGCATCGATAGTTGAGTTGCTTCATCTTCCCAAGTAAAACATTATCTATTTTTAATCTGTTTTTTTGTTGTTGTTGTCCTGTCTAACAGGTAAATGTTTATGGTTTTGACTGTTGTTTATTTTGGAAAGTTTTCCAAATTGATATTATCTAAAGTTTTTCCAAATCAATGTTTATGTTTTGACTGTTGTTTTATGCATTTACAGTGTATTTTACTCTATTTATTATAATAAATAGTTTTATAGATGACATCATCAAATGATAATTTTTAATTCAATTAACCAATAGCTTATTTACATTTAGGTAAAGACGACGTATGTATAAACCTTTGTTTAATACTATAGTATTGATAGATAAGTTATGGCCCAAGATTTGAAAACATGACTTTGTATATGAAATCTTGGATTCAGATCCTTTAATGTTTGTGTGTCATGTTTTGTAATGTTGAACCAATGAAATTAAAATAAATCAAATTGTGGGGCCATCATTAAGTAAAATATGTGACTTATTAATTTAATCCCTCTCACAACATGCTAACATTAGAAGAACATGAGAGATGTCAAAATGAGAGGACCTCAATCCTGAAATCTTTCATGTTTAAAAGAGCTTAGATTGTTAATATGGAACCACCACCAAAACATTTACGAGAACGGCCTTGGTTTTGCATTGCACAAAACTCATGAACTTACTCAACATTCTTTCAGAGGTTCCCGCTAGTATTGAACATACAACCAAACGTCAACGAAAAGTTTGAAAGGAAAGTGAGATGTGTGCATACAAGTACTAGAAGTTTATTTGATGTTTTTATAACAATTTCAAACTATATTTAAACAGCGTTGGTGTAGCACAACTTTTCGCTATAACCAAACATAGTTTAGAAAACCTCCATTGAGGCATTGACCACTAATTTTCCTTAGCCAACCGCTTATAATATAATTACATATTATTTATAAATATTTCTTTGCAAATCGAAAGGCCAATATATAATTAGACGACGAGTGAATCGATTATCTAACGCCAAATTGTCAATATAATACTTGATACCATTATACTACTGGAGTACTGGCCACTGGGTGAACGACTATTCGATCTGGTCTAAGTATCGAAACCATGAATCACGACACAGACTTATTAGAGTTTCTTTATATTAAAGTCAACAGCTAGCTAGGAGCTTCGACATTTGTGATTGGCTTCACAAAGAAGTTACCAATAGAGAAATTTTGATCCATATTGATAGACTACAACTAATTAATACTGCAAAATGACTAGGTACAATAAACTAGACAAGAAAGACAAACACAATTTTCAGGAGCAAAGTGCATTTAAAGATCGAAGTTTTTTTTAAAAGAATTAACACTATGCCACAAAAAATTCACATATGTCTCGGGACCTCACGAGACTCACATGGTTGCGTCACTAAATTTAAAATAAAGAAATAAATTTAAATAAAGGAAGTTTTTTAGATTAGTGCAAACTAGTTATTGCAACAATTTAAAAGCTACTCCGCCTGAACATCTTTGATGCTTCAAAGATGAAGAAATTAAAGGACGTTTCTCTGAGATTAAGATCGTCCCAAGCTCTTATAGAGCTCTGACATTTTGACTTTGTGATTTGACATGATCATGAATCTTTGATGCTTCGAAGATAGGGTGATCCTGGGGTCTTTTATCGGGTTTTTAGGTCTCTTTGGGTTTTCCGGGTATGTGTCGGTTTAGCTTTTTATCTTTTCCTTTATACCCTAAGGTGTTGTTTTAATTATCATATGGCGTGTTTTTTGTTGCTCCAAGAGATCTATTTTAAGTCTCTTGACTGAGGTAGCTTTTGTGGCTAAACTTTGCTAGTGCTTTTGTATTTGTATCTTATAGCTTTTAATTTGCTAATTTTTCAAGTATATCATGCCGGTAACTAAAAGAAAGACTACAATGAATCCGTAATATAAGGAATGAATTGGGTAAAATTCAAGTTTACATCGAATAAAGTTTGAATGAAGAAGAATCAAGTTTGGACCAAAACGTAAAAGATGACGAATCTTCTATTCATTGAATAAATTCTTTAACCAAGTTTACAGCAAGCATCCTTATTGGCTAAAAATTTCAAAAAGCGCATGCAATGCATCGATCCCCCATATTTCAGGAAGTCAAACCATAACCGCAAAACATAAATTCAAAATAATCACTATTTTTGAGAAAAATATACTGTAACTGAATACATCATTCAATACGAGTCAGCATCATTGAATTAAAGTTGCAGAAATTTTAACTGATGAATAATCAATCCATCTAACTCCGCGTGATCGTAATCACATCACATATATTCCCAACCAACTCACCAAAATATAACTCCCAACTTCCTCCTAACAATATTCCTAACAGATTCGCCAGCAAAAAAAAACAATAACTTAAGAGTGTGTTAAGTTGGTAAAAAATACTCTATTTTTCCAGAAAATGAAAAAAACTGAAAATTTGTTTAGTCACACATTTTTTCAGAAATTTTTAACTATTTAGGAAAGAGCATTTTACTCTTCGTATATTTTCATTCATTTTATTTATTTATTTATTTATTTATTTATTTTATTTTTTTTGAAAGGCAACAATATATATAGAAATTTTTCATTATACTGTATTCTTTTAGATCCCTTGTATATTTTAATTTTTTAAGAAATATCATCTAAACGCGTTCTTTAAATAGAAAATTAAAGATAATTTTCCGCTGAAAACATGAATTCGCGCGTAAAGCCGCGCACAACTACGCCTAATTTAATAAATTTTAAATCAAAACTGCGCGAATTGAATTTTTACGCCTTAAACATGACGAACAACAATTAATCAACACAATATCACGTAACGAAACGTACTATTCCATTAATCAGTAAACTTGATTTACAGCAGCTGTACTTATCCCATTACTGCTAAATAATCACCCTAGTAAAAAAAAATTAAACTACCTTCATCATTAGCATGCACATAAAACGATAGCGAAACAATAACCGAATCACTTATTCATCATCTTCTTAAACTCATCAAAGTTAACACAACCATCACCATCAACATCCACACTCTGAATCATCTTCTTACAATCCTTCAACGAACACTTCTCACCCAGCCTCTTCATAACCGAATGCAGCTCATTAGCCGAAATCTTCCCATTCTTATCCTCATCATACAAATCAAACGCCTCACGAAGCTCCTTACTCTCTTCGCCGTTGTTGCTACCGTTGTGAAACGCAACGAACTCGTTAAAGTCGATGAATCCGTCGCCGTCGGTGTCGATTTCTTTCATGACGGATTTGAGTTCGGTTTCTGGTGTGACGGAGCCGCTGAGGGAGGTTAGGATTGAGCCGAGTTCGGTTATGGAGATCTTGCCGTCGCCGTTTACGTCGAATTTTTTGAATACTTTTTCGACGTCGTTTTGTGCCATTGTGGAGGATTAGGGTTTGGTTATTGTTATGTGTGAGTGTGTGTGAATGGGGTTGTGTTTGGGTATTTATATGGGAGAGAAGGGAAGACGCGTGAATTTTTGAGACACGGTAGAGTGACAGTTTGGTGATAGAATTGTGAGAATGACTGCTGCACGCGGTTTTGTAACTAATTTTTTGGGAAGATATTGTGTTGCGCGTCTATTGCGGAAGGTGGTTCGATGTAAATAACTGTAAGTTAGAGGGTGTTTGGGAACGTAGTTTACGGATTTTTATTTTGGATTAGGATTGTCTCAAGTTGACAAATCAACTTAGTCAAATTGAGTGATTGTAAGCCATTAGATTTAATCCAATGGCTTACATTCACTCAACTTGACTCAAGTTGATTTTACAACTTGAGAGGATCTCCCTCCTTTTATTTTTGGGTGATACTGTTTGGTATGAGCTTTTTGGGGAGCTGTTAACTTTTTGTTATAAAAACAATCTCCTCTAAAATAAGTAGCTCCGTTTGGATACGTTAGCTTCAAGCTTTTATTTCAAACTAATAGCTCCTAGATGAAAAGCTGATTCATGAAGCTTTTTAAACATCTTAAAGCTGTTAAAACTTTAAATTACTGATATACCCTTTAAACATTTATTTACAAGTATATGTCCTTTTATGTCATTTTACATCTTATAATTACATTTAACAGCTAACTTGCCAAACACTTTTATTAAAAAAAAAAAAAAAAAAAAAAAAAAAAAAAAAAAAAAAAAAAAAAAAAAAAAAAAAAAAAAAAAAAAAAAAAAAAAAAAAAAAACTGACTGAGTGAGTGAAAATATAAAATGATAAAATAAAAGATGTTTATATTAAGTCAGCTCTTTTATATAACTATATACACAAGACTTAATCAAAAAGTTTACAAACAAACTTTCTTAAATTAAGACTTATGAACAACTTAATTATTTAAATAACATTACCAATAATAATTTCTCCGTCCAAAAATAACTATCTCTTAAAAAAAAAAACACTCAACAATTAATGCTTTATCTTTTTCACATTTTACATAATGTAAGTTTTACTTTTAAGTAATTAATTATTGTTTTACATTAAAGTTTTAATAATAGTTTTAAGCAAGAGTAATATATATACTAAATTCAATTAAATTTCATTATTTAACTTTAGTAGTGAACAATTAATTTATAACAATATGAAGAAAAAAAGATGGATAGTTATTTTGGGACGGAGAGAATAAATAACTTTGCCAATGTGATATCATTAAAAAAATGCAAAAATACACTGACATTTTAATATATTATAAATGCTAGTTATTCATATTTAGAGTAAAAAAGCTAGCTATTCAGACTAATCAATTTTGAACAGATAATGTAGCATTTTCTATTTTTCTTGCATTTACAGAATGGGAGATGATATGTACACCACTAAATTACACTAATAATGCACACAGTATAACATTCTGATGCAGGATTAGTGGTGTGCACACCACTTTTAGTGGTGTACATATCACCTCCCTTACAGAATGCCAACAAGTAAAAGATAGTGTTTCGCAAATGTTGAAAAGTAAATGCAATTTTGAAGAGTCAAGGACGTATAATTTGTCTATTCAACATACGCACTTGAATTGATAAATATGAATGGCCAAAATAATGAAGTACGACTTAATTTTGAATTGATAAATATGACACCAGATACGAGTATATTCCTACCTTTGTGAGTGTGTTTATATGACTTTTGAGTGGGTTGACATTGTTACTTCTAGTTGTGTTAACTATTAAATTAATAAAAGTCAAATTACTCATCTATACAAAGTGAAACAAGAAAGTGGCCCTTTAACTATATCGTTACGTGCACTTAGTTAGAAGTCGTTTGTGAGATGCAAAGCTTACGTAATGTTGTTGTTTAGTACACATAGACGATTATTTATTGAACATATGTAATAACTTTTCTTTATATTAAACACGAAATAGTAAAACCTCTACCGTACGTTAACATAAACACTATGGCTTGCATAGTAGGAAGGGATGCTTAAATTGGCCAAAACACTTTTAGTGTCATGATTAGGCAATCTGATTCTTATACTATATTTGTCGTCTAGATGACTAGATGAATAGAAAGTGGAAGAGATTCACATAAGTTTGGTTACTAAGTGATATATACAATAAATAATATTCGAATATATATTAGGCAAAGATACTCAAAGTTTTGTCCATTATAAAAGACCATATAAAATATATGAAATCAAATCTTTAAGAGGTTGCAATTATATCAATAAAACAACGCAATTTTGCCACGTAGAAAAAATAAAGACATAATATTAAACAATAAAAAGTTAAAATTGATACAAATTAGTCAAACTTATCCAAATTTGATTATAAAAACATGTGTCGATTTTGTGAAAAACAAGAAAGGTTATTAATAAAAATTTTGTTGTCAAATTTTAAATAAATAATTATATTGACTTAAGCAAATTGTTCAGTTTCGAACCTTTTTAATGATTTTATAAACTTAATAAATAACCTAATAAATAACCTCTAGACTTTATCTTCATTCTCGATTCTACGAGAATTTTTATGCCCTTCCACTAAAATGGGCAGGAATGCCTGTTATATTTTTGTTATTTATAAGTACTATTTAAAAATTAAGAAAATAATAATAAAAACATGAGTTACTGTCATATTTAAAGCAATACACGAGATTATACATATACAAACCACTCATGTTATTCCTATTTATAAGTTTAACCTGTGCGTAAACATATTTAAAAATTAAATACGACTTAAATTAATATTAACGGGAATATAAATATCAAAATGAAGACACAATCCAACTGTTTACTGTAGATGAAAATAAATGTACGAGAATACGAGATAATACATACACCAACGATGCATGTAATTCTTTTTTAAAGTTTAAATTATGATATATAAGAACATGAGAGCGGAAGTGTTAATTTTTCAAGAGTTACGNTTCCAATTAAAAAAAGTCAAATTTTGTGTTCAACCAAAATTGATACAAAATATTAATAGATATTATAAATATAATGAAAAATTTATATAAAACTCGCGCGTATGCACCAGACAGACTTTAGTATGCCAAGATAAAAATTTACATTATTGGCCATTTGTGTTATTAAAATTTAAATAATACACAATTCTTATGCACAAATAATAAATTTTTTGATACGTTGTGACTTATGTTAAAACACATTATGTAGGATTTATGTCAAAGTTGCGTACACTGATAATTTGTTTATAACTAATTAAAACACATTATGTAGGATTTATGTAGGAGTTGGTTAATTTTATGGCCGTATATTCTTGAAACCCTAAGCGATTGGGGTTTTATCTTTTGATCTTGTTTGCATGCATGCTGGTTTGTTTTAGGTCTTTTGTTCGTGGGTTGTAGAGAGATGATTAACAAGGGTTTCTTGAATTCCAAAGTTGCAACTAATGTGTCTAAGCCTAGTGGGAATGTTGAGGAGCTTGGGTGTTCTAGCCAAGAGAAGCCGGTTTCTCTTGCTAATAATGCTCCTAAAGTAGATGGTAACGCCGGTGTTACTAATCTTCATCAATCTTCTAGGGTTTATGAGGTTAATTTAAGTGGTAATGTGGCTGTTGGTCATGATGTTAACGAATTGGGGTCTCAAGCACCACGTAATGATGTGGGGATTACTAGTGATGTAGGTGGTAATGTGGATGTTAACGAGGCTGCTGGTTCATTAGATCCTAATGGCGCTACACAGCCTAATGTGGAGCAATTGCTAGCTAATGCGCATAGGAATTTTGATGAGGCCATGAATAAAATTCAATGTGAGATTGTTGCTAATAATTCTCCTTCGAGTTTTAGTGGTATTAATGTGGATATGAATAAGAGTGCAAATTCTGGTCCTAATGCTCCCAAGGTTGATACTGCTAGTGGTACCGGAGTGAAGTCGGTTACTTACGCGGGTGCTACTTCTAATGAACCTCAGAAAAATGTGTCTAATTTTCGGAGGTTGGAATGTAGCAAAAAGAAGGATGATGTTGACCTTTCAGTTCCAATGAAAGTAGTGGAAGAGGTGAACACGAGGTTTGAGAACACTCTCTACGGTTACTTCCTTGGTCAACGCCTTGCGTTTCCTGTTGTTGATTACTATGTACGCAATGCATGGGCAAAGTTTGGTGTGCAAAAGGTAATGATGAATGCAAAGGGGTTCTTCTTCTTTAAGTTCACTTCGAAGAAAGGTGTTGATGATGTGCTTGAAAACGGTCCTTGGTTGATCAGAAATGTTCCTATTATTCTTAAACCATGGAATTTGAACACAAATCTACTTAAAGAGGATTTGACTAACATCCCGGTGTGGGTCAAGTTCCATGATGTTCCCCTTGCTATGTTTTCTGATGATGGCCTCAGTCTTCTAGCCACACTGATTGGCACGCCCAAAAGGTTAGATGCTTTTACAAGCCAAATGTGCAAGGAATCGTGGGGCCGTAGTAGTTTTGCTAGATGCATGATAGAAGTGAAGTCGGATGAGGTGTTGCGGGATAGCCTCACTGTTGAGATACCATTACTTGATGGTTCGGGTTCGACTATTGAGAAGATTCGGGTTGAGTACGAATGGAAACCACCTCGGTGTGATAACTGTAAGATCTTTGGTCATACTCTGAGTGATTGTCCTAAAGTCGTTGCACCTCCAGTTCAATCTACTAAGTCTGTTAATGATGGTTTCATGACTGTCAATAATAGAAAGAAAGGTAAGCAAGGTGGTTCTACAACTCAGGGTAATAGAGGGTTTACTAAACCAGTTGTGGGTAAGCAGTTTCAGTATCAACCCAAGAAGACTCCAACTGAACCTAAGAAGGTGGATGGCACTAAGAAGAGGACTTCTGATGTGCCTAGTACGAGTGGCACGAAGATTTCTACATCTAATCAGTTTGATGCCCTTAATATTGATGATGCGGATGCTTTTGGTACTCCGTCTAATGATAACAACAAGGATGTGGATGCTGGTAGTTCAATGGAAGTTAATGCGGATAAGTCTAGTAAGACAGCTAGTACAATTGAAGTTAATAAGGATGAGTCTAATAAGACAGGTAATACTATGGAAGTTAATGAGGAAGAGTTGAGTAAGGGTTCTACTCCTATTGTTGAAAAAATTGGAAAGCTTGAAAAGTTACTTATTGATGGTAGAGCAACTCTTGTGGATGATAATGGTCATCCTATCCCGTCGACCTCTGCCACTAAGAGGGGAAACCCATTTTCAAAGGTGGGAAAAATTGTGGTGTCTGATTCTGAAGACGAGGTTGCCAACCCATTTGATGAGTCTGCTAATCTTTTTGGTGGGGGGCAAGAGTTTGAACAAGAGTATGATGACTATGATGATTATGCGAACCAGGTGTATGATCTTCCCGGTAATTTGGATGCTTTTAATGCCATGTATGGTACCAAGCTTCAAGGCCCTAGGAAGTAATTCATTTCGTTGTTCTTGTTATCATTGAGTTGTGGTTTGATTTCTAGTTTTTAGAAATTAGGAAGTATCTTGTTATGTAAGCTTTTAGCCTATGTAACGGGCTGAGATGTGGGACTTCACCCATATCCATTGTACTTAAAAGTTTTTTGGCTAATATATTTACCAGGGTGCAGGATTACTCCCCTTTACCAAAAAAAAAAAATAATAATAATAATTAAAATATTTATCTAATAAGGAAACATCGTTTTTTAGAAATTAGGAAGTATCTTGTTATGTAAGCTTTTAGCCTATGTAACGGGCTGAGATGTGGGACATCACCCATATCCATTGTACTTAAAAGTTTTTTGGCTAATATATTTATCAGGGTGCAGGATTACTCCCCTTTACCAAAAAAAAAATAATAATAATTAAAATATTTATCTAATAAGGAAACATCGTTTTTTTCTGAAATACGGAAGTCCCCACTAGAGGTTTTGTTTTAATAAATAAAAGATTATAAGATGACAAGAACTCTTCTATTATTTTCATTTTTGAGTAACGCGCGCTTTAATCATTAAAATCTCCATATGCAAAGCATAAACACTTTGTTAAGTTCTTCTCGTGTTTGAATCACTCGTAAGAATAACGAATTGGCCTGATTACATAAATGATCGATCTCTTATCATCTTGTTCAAAGATTTTTTCTCATCGATGGTGTGTATATCAGCTTTCTTGATATGTGCATGCTGTCTCTTGGCAATGGCATTAGTCTACGTTCACTTAGGTTAGAGCCTACTATACAGTTGCTTAAGCATAAACAAAATATTTACAGTAAACTGCAACCATATATGAATCATGTTTTATAGAGGCAATATATTAAAAACTAGAACAAGTGACAATAAATTATAGTTTCTACCTAATGAGCGTAAAATACTACGACGACCATAGACTTAACTAATCCTTACAAAAATACATATTGATCAAGATGAATCGTTAGAATATCTTTTTATTTGTCTTCATCGAATAATGTTTTAGACATGTAATATTTAGTTCAGTCATGTTAGGAAATTGTTAGGAATGTGATCATAACCAACTAGTATGGATTAAATGATTGATAGGAAGACGAAGACCCAAAGTAGTCGTTACATCGAGGCACATTATATCGTGGAATAACTAACCCCATGTGGACATAACAGCTTCGATTTAATATATGAAACTGTTATGCATGTGATGTTTATTATGACTTATAGGCGACTTAAAGGTAAAGAAAGTATTGACAACAAATTAATCATTGACTTTTATATATTACGACTTTAGACTCGTGTAAATGTTCTATCGAGTTTGTAGCTCCTCCATGAGCTGTGGTTATTCTTTTGTAGAAGACAGTTACCTCATAAGTTTAAACAATTAGTTCATACTTGTGTGTCAAGTTAACTATCAATTAATTAAACATGGTTTAGAAAATAAGTAAATCATCTCCAATAATCAATTGCAATACACTCTAAATCTTACAGCTGATCTCTTTAATTGACCGAATCGAACCAAAATTGAGATTATATTGATTGAAGTAGAATTAAACCAAGTCATGGTATTTTATAGCTTTTACCCTAGTTAAATTTTTCGATTGCAAGGCATTTAAGACTTGAAGAATCAACTAGAATACATACGTTGTGATAACAAAAAGTCATGTGTAGTCGTTAAGTTTGGAAGTTTGGTTGAGTAGAAGGGAGGTTAGGAAAAAGTGTTTGCTTGTGAAGTGTGATTGGTACCTAGACCTACTCAACCCTTTCTAGAGAATTTGGCTTGCGTGCTCCCGATGATATTCTGGTTTTATTTCCTTTATTGTCTTTCCTTTATTAACACCTGGACATACTTTACAATCAATAATCATAATCTTGTGGTTATGCACAAATGGTCCGTGTTACATGACAAAACAAGTAAATTTAATGATGAGCTAACATCATGTCTCAAATATGAGTTAGCCTTTATTAGTAATATGGATTTGCTAAGGCTGGTTTTTATCGAGGTGAGCTATCACTATTATCACTTTCATCACGCATTATCCTGCATAAAAGAGATCTTCATCACCTTTAAAAATTGCACAGTGGTGATAACCATTACCTTTATATTTTTGGTTTCTAAGTGTGTGTGAGATATTTTTGTGGAGTATATTCGTATAAATTGTGTATTTTTTAATGATGAAGTGACCATAAAAGTTAACATGTGATGGGTTTGGTAATGTGTTGAATATTGATGTGACACTGACGTGAAGGTGATGATAGTGGTCAACATAAAAACTAGTCTAGCAAAACATCTGCGGCTATTGTTAACACCCGACTTTCTATAACAAATATCATAGTACTAGTGTTGGGACATATCTACTAGTTACTTCGGCCAATGTAGCTGCGTATGAGAAAACATAGGAAATGTTGAGTAATTATGTTTGACCTAAATATTTTGAACATTAGAGTAAATTAGCTTTTATATATATGTATACATAACATGTGTCAAGTGACGTATTTGTTATATACGAAAATAGCATGTTGACGAACATAGAGGGAAAGAACAAAGAGACATGGGTCTAGAGAAGGTTATGGAGACAAAGTGAAGGGTGGGTCACATGGGTCATGCCAAAGCCTCCAAAGAAATAAAAGGAAGAATCCTTGAGCCGTGGGCGGAGCTATTAAGGGACCGGGAAGGGTCCCGGCCCCCTAGGCCCAAGCCCGTTAGTATATATTTTCGCGATTTCATGTGTTAAAATTTTATTTTTTCTAACTCGGCCCTCCCATCTAATGTTCTTCCCGAAAAAAAATTGTTTCGGCCCTCCCAAGAAATTTTTTCAAGCTCCGCCATTGCCTTGAGCCAAACTGATGGACAACTAAGGACCATAAGTTTCATGAGACCACAAACACAAGTGGCTGGTTGTTATTTAAGAGGTCGAGATGTGGATGTTTAGGATGATATCGATATATTCAAGTGGGTCATGAGTTTTTCGCTAATAAATATGTGTTTCCAGACAGATATATCCACCCAAAATGTACGTATGGCCGCATCCAAATTGGTGTTAGAAGTGTAAACTGTAATTTATCAAAGATTATCCATCTTAAGTGGCATTATTGGTTTGTGCTTCATAAATCAATGTAAGATTTAGATTATTTTGATGAAGTAATTAATCGCTTACTTGCGCCATTATTAGAAACCAAAGGCATTTAAGAGAGGTTACGTAAACTTATCTGGTTGAAAACATCGAGGTGTTAGCCGGTTAAGTATTTTTCGGTGTAGGCAAGGATGTGGGTCTGAAAGTTGTCATTTGTGTAATTGTGTTGTTTGGTGTTTTCTCTCTAGCTTAGTGTTTATTTCTGCTCAGATGATGCTTGGTCCTAGACTCATAGCATAAAAAATAAAAATAATAATAAAATAAATAAATAAATAAATAACTGTTAAGATAACTTCTTAATTTCGTGTACAAAAACACATTTTCTTTGAAGTAATCCATGTTAGTTATCACAAAATATGGGGATAATTGATGTTTTCGTTCATTTTATTGTCTTATTAACCAATAACTTGTAAATCATATATGATTACCTCCATTGTATTTGTCTATTTGCATCTCTTTCTTGGCATAAGAAAAAACACAAGCAGCAATCCGTATACAAAAAGGGAAACCATCTAAAACAAAAACAAGTTAACGCATCTCGTCCATAATATTTTCTAACTCAAAACAAACACCGCAAAACCATAACGGGAGATGATATGTCGGAAGAACAAGAATGGATTATGGATCTTCAAACAATTTGATGGTAATGGAGATGAGAAGGTCTCCGCAGCCGAGCTTTCAAAAACATAAAGAAACTTGACTATGTTTCAGCCTACGATAGTACAATGTAGAATGTATGATGACAAGTATAGAATCAGTAGTTATAAAAGAAAAAGTACATATTATAAGTCACATACTCACCATTTTATTTAGAATGATACGTTTAAAACAGCTGTAAATCAATTCAAATAGATAGGGGGTTCCGAACCAGCAGCAGGCCCTTTCTCGCCCTTTCTAGTGTCCTAGGCGAAGGCAATGCAGGTGAAAGCCCAATAGATCCCATTATTAAAAGCTAATACAACAAAGCTCGATTACTGTATGACCTTGCAAGAACCAGCCATTTTCGACTTTCATCACCACTCTAGAGTTATATCTTATCACTTGCATCTTGTGAACCACCTATATACTAACCGTTTCTTATTGTCATACAGTGAACATAACATAACAAACAATTTGAAATGGTATCAGCAAATATCACGAAATCTGATTTATATAAGGGTGTTTAAATGGAGATTATAGAACAAGATGTGGACGTGCCGGAGTGGTTATCGGGCATGACTAGAAATCATGTGGGCTTTGCCCGCGCAGGTTCGAATCCTGCCGTCCACGATTTTTACGTTTTGTCTTTGCTTAGCAGTTGGAAAAAAATTAAAAAAAAGAAGCGCTAGAAGGAGGGTTCGAACCTCCGACCTTGTGGTTAACAGCCACACGCTCTAACCAACTGAGCTATTCCAGCTTTTGTGTTATGCTTTCTCGATTATTTCTTTATACACGATAAAAATGACGAAAATAACCACTTTTTCAAATATAATTTTCATTAAATACCTAATCTTTTATATAATAAACAAAACCCCAAGTGGGAGGACTTTTTCATTTCAAAAAAATCAAATCATACCTTATTTAGTAATAATTTTATTTTAAAAAAAAGATTATTTTTTTATTAAGTAACATTTTATATTTATCTATAACACAAGTAGAAGATAAATACAAAAAATATAGATAAGATGCAATTAACAATAGAATTAAAATTTTTAAATAATTATCTTTAATGATAAAAAACTATAATTAAACATCATAAATCAAACAAAACAAAGATTAAATTATCTGTTTTTTAATAAATGAAAATATATGATTCAAAAAAATTTTTTAAAAAAAAAACCTGCGCGTGCGCGGGCATTATAACTAGTTTTTACTAAAAAAATAAACCACCCACGAAACTAACAAATACCTTGCGAATATTTTTAAAAAATCACAATACCTTAAGAATTTTATCAAAAATAGCTAGATCTTGCTAGTTGTTGTTTTTTTTTTTTTTTTTTTTTTTTTTTTTTTTTNTTCTCTCTTAATTTCCTTACTTTCTTGTTTTTATTTATTTTCTATTTTGTTATCATTTTTTATTTTGGTGTTTTTTTGTTCATTTATTTATTTTTTATCTTGTTTCACATTTGTTTTTTGTATTAAAAATATTTAAAGTTCATTTCGTAAATGGTCCTTGTGGTCTGTCGGGTTTGACATAAATAGTCCTTAATCTTTTTTTAACGAATCCTCTCCCAAGGACGACACGTCGTGGGTGGTTAAAATGGAGAAGTCGGTCTTGGTTATGACTGAGTTGTGTTAGCATGTGTGAGTTGTTTAATTTGCATATATGGAGTATATTTATGTATAAGTGGGGTATTTGGGTGATGATGTTGGTTGTGTTATTACATCACGTTGATGGTGATGTTGGTTGAATAGAGAGAAGCTGAAAATATGCTAAATTGCAATCATCATCGCGGTCACTATCACCACTTGTCTCACCTGTATAAAAGTTAAGGGAGAGGGTGTGGACACGGGAAACCCAGGGGAATTTAATTTTTCTTTCTTTTCATGCTAGAAGACCAACCCTTTCATGCGGCAAAACTCAATTTTTATTTTCATGCCGCACTATAGTCTTGTAAGAAAGAGAGAAAGATAGGTTTGGAGGAGAAAGAACAATATTTTATTGTGTTATGACTTATGAGTGGGTATTTGTATTATGAAGGTATTTTTAAATGTTAAAATTAGAAGAAAAAAAATTAATGGAAAAAGAGAATTTGCTGCAATAGTTTAAGGAAAGTTGAGAAAAAATGTTTAGGAGAAGGAAAAAGATAATGTGAAGCTGATGTGACAAGGAAAAACCTTCAACCATACTCTCCACCATTAGAGGGGTATAAAATGCAAACAAGTACGTGGTTGTTGCGAAGCACACTAGCTAGATATTATGCTACCACGAACGCTAGTAGCGTGAGGGGTTGGGAAGCACATTCACGCAGCAAGAACCGATGGGATGGTGGTGTGAGTGATCACGAAGGAGGACCAAACATGAGTCTTTCTCCTTTCGGTTACTGTGTAATGGTTGGACCCAATTAAAATATATCTGTTTTCCATTTTTTTTTATTTTTTATTTTTTATTTTTTTTAAGAAAAAAAAAAGAAAAAAGAAAATCACTACCCCATTTTTTTACATATAATCTCATAAACTTTACATAACTTCATATTTAATCCTTACAAAAAATCTGATATGGCTTATTCGCTTCCACATACCATCGATGAAATTATAGCTTTAGTTGATAAACTAATATCGTTCATCAGCAAGCGTTGATCGACTTAGCCATGCAATTTGACAAGCCATGCGAAGCTAAAGATGATATGAGAAAAGCATACGAGAAATGCAATGACATTCCGCAAGAAACCGTGCTCAAATAGAGACTTTTTTAAATGAAGAATCTTCGAAAGATTACGAGATACATAATGCTCTGTTTAGAAAGGCGAGAAAAATAGAAGAACAAATCAATGCTAAGTTTATTTAGCTACATAAAAAATAGAATTAGAACGATTATATTTTAAATTTCGTATTGTAACTTTTATTTTTATATAAATGAATGCAACTTTAGTTTGTATGTATTCGCAACAGTTTGAAATTTTGAATTTGATAGGCTCCAACGACTATTTTGATCTTCTATAAATACCTCTTTACCATCATTCATTTAATCACACAACTTCTTATCAAACTCTCTCAACTATCGTTCATTTTCACACAAACACTATGGCTAAAGAACCAAACGAGGTGCGAGATGCTATCCATAGGCGACTACAAACCGAACAAGAAGCAGAGGTTGTGTTAGTTAAAAATTTGTTGGCTGAGATGACTCGTTATATGCTACATATGCGTAGCCGTAGTGAGGAGGAAACGAGGATGCATTCAATGGCTCTCGACCAACCACTTAACGGCTACGGTCTACATACTCTGTTAATGAGCTCGGAATCAGATATGTGTATCTCAAACGCCTTGAAGGCCGTTAGGAAGAAGTGATGAGAACCATAAATGAGAAGCAAGAATTGATCAACAATTACCGAGTAATATAAAAGCTCGATTCATGTTATTAATTTTCATACTGTATTTTTAATTTCGTACGTTTACGTTTTTAATTTATGTAATGTTTTTATGAATTAAATAAATAAAAGTTTTAGTTTTAAATAAATAAATATGTTGAAAGGTGAAGTGGTGTAAGATGGTTGGGAGTGAAAGTGAGATGAGTAGAAAGGAGAGATAAATATGATGTGACGCTGAGGTGAAAAGTGAAACGGTCAGACGTAATCTTTCTATTTCTGGTAGGTATGGTATATTTAAAGTTGGATGGGACTTCTACCTTTTGCATTCCTTTGCTTTTGACAGAAAGATACTATATAATATGAAATGTCAAATTGAGATTGGAAGTTTATAAAAGTTTGTGCGTGACTATAAATTTTACATTAATTTTTTATCAGTGCAAAAGCACTTACTAGAGTAGATATTAATAGCAGCAAATTAAAATCCCAATTAATTTGATGGAAACCCTAGTAGTTCATTCACAGCCGCAACCACTCACCGGAGCTGGTAACTTCATTTCTTTTTATTTTTATATATAATTATCTATTCTGTTAGGCCTATATATCAAGGCTCATAAATAAATATCTTGAAAGGTGAAGTGGTGTTAAATAGTTGTGAAAGTGAGATGGTAGGAAGGAGAGATAAATATGATTTGACGCTGATGTGAAAAGTGAAACGGTTGGAGGTAGTCTTTCTATTTCTGGTAGGTATGGTATATTTAAAGTTGGATGGGACTTCTACCTTTTGCATTCCTTTGCTTTTGACAGAAAGATACTATAAATATGAAATGTCAAATTGAGATTGGAAGTTTATAAAAGTTTGTGCGTGACTATAAATTTTACATTAATTTTTTATCAGTGCAAAAGCACTTACTAGAGTAGATATTAATAGCAGCAAATTAAAATCCCAATTAATTTGATGGAAACCCTAGTAGTTCATTCACAGCCGCAACCACTCACCGGAGCTGGTAACTTCATTTCTTTTTATTTTTATATATAATTATCTATTTTGGTGATCATGCTATACATTTATTTATTTATTTATTTTTTAATAAATTGTGTGGTTTATGTGAATTGATTATGTACTTTGCTAATTTAACTGTGTAGTTTTAGCTGTGTGGCTGTAAATTTGTTAGAAAAGTGACTTAAACTTTAGGGGTTGTTTGGTAAATTTAGTAATTTGTGTGACTTGTCATACAAGTGGTATCAGAGCCAGGTTCGTTCAACCATGAAAAAAAAAAGGTTTGATTTGATTTGTTATTTTGGGTTGAAGAATCGATTAAGATATAACTTGGGTTTTTCTTTTGATCGATTCTAATTTGTGAATTTGGATATCGTTTATTGATTTTGTTTGATTGTTTTGTCTTTGAATAACCAACATAATTTTATACTACTAGTTAAGCAGGGTGCACCTAGGATGGGGTATGGATTTATTATGGCTAGTGTAAAATATAGTACTAGTAAAAAACCTTGATTTTTCAAATAAAAAATATATGTGTTACAAGTTTGAGGTTTTTGTCAAGGTTGGAAGTTGAAATTTGTTTGACCTTGCACATTCAAGTTGATTAGGAGTTTAATGTACATTTGGTACGGATATGAGATGCTTTTGTTGCTGATCATTTTGTTTCTGTGAGCTGATTATACACTTTCTTAGTTTGTCTACACCACCAAGGAAATTATGATTTTAAAATACATTTAGACAATACTAGTCTTTGGTATTGAATTGCTACAGAAGTACCCGTGTATTCTTTGTATTATGAGGGCATGGACGGACCCACATGTATGCCGGGTGTGGCACGGCTTGAAAGTTTATGAAAGTGTTTGTGTGTTACAATAAATTTTACATTAATTTTTTATCAGTGCAAAAGCACGCCTTGACTTTTTGTTTTCCCTCTTAATAAAATTTCCTAATAACTACACCGTGCTACTATATCAGTACTTACTAGCAGCAAATTAAAATCCCAATTTGATGGAAACCCTAGTTCATTCACAGCCGCAGTCACTCACCGGTGCTATGCCGCCGGAAAATTCTTCTCTCTCCTTTGCAGCTGGTAACTTCATTTCTTATTTTTATATATAATTATCTATTCTGTTAGTTTTTACGGTTTAATGTTACTGAAATCTGATGTAAATTATTGAGTTTACTGTTACGTTGGTGATCATGCTATACAAATTTTCTTTTATTTATTTTATTTATTTATTTATATATTTTTTTATTTATTTTATTTATTTATTTTTTTAATATGTGAACTGATTATGTACTTTGCTAATCTAACTGTGTAGTTTTAGCTGTGTGGCTGTAATTTGATACCAGTTAAGCAGGGGTGACCTAGGGTGGGGTATGGATTTAATGATTTATTCTCGCTAGTGTAAAATATACTACTAGTAAAAAACCTCGATTTATCTCTGTTACGAGTTTAGTTTAGTTTAATAGAAGGCACGTGGTCTCTTTTGTTCCCGGGACTGCCACTGGTTTTATGCATGAGGTGTATTTTTCTTTTTTGGTTATAAAATGGAAATTTGATAATTTGATGATGATTTGTTACCAAAAGGACCAATGTTAGTTATGTTAAAATTTAAAAGGGCGAATGATGTTGTCAAATTGTTTCGAAGTTTGAGGGTTTTATCAAGGTTGGAAGTTGAAATTTGCACAGTCATGTTGATTATAGTTTCATGTAGGATGTTAGATGTTTTTTTGCCTATCATTTGTTTTTGTGAACTGATTATATACTTGGTAAATATGTCTGTATATATAAGGAAGATTTGATTGTGTGGTTACATTTAGACATTTAATAGTCTTATAACCAAAAAAAACTGGTATCTATTTGTTATGAGGGTCATTGGTTGTGACAATTTATCTGGAAGTTTGCGGTTTCTGGGAGGGTTGAAGTTGAAGTTGAAATTTTTGTAGTTTAATGTGACAAGGGTGAATTATGTTGTCAAATTTTTTAATTTAGTGCACCTCTGACAGGGAAATCACCGATTCTGTTTGTTTTACCATGTGAATGATCGTTGAAAGTTGTGAAATTTGGTGTTAGCTGTTAAGTTTACTATTTACGTAATTGATGGTTAATGGTGACTGTGCGATATAACTATGTGTGTAAGTAGTGACGTTTTAAATCAATTTTGTGTTTACTAATTTAGTAACTTATGTTGTGTACTTTGTTTATTTGAATGTTTAATTAAAGAAGTTTTAGCTTACATTTTTATTTTTATTTTTTTTTGGGGGGGGGGGAATGAAAATATTATGATTTGATGTTGATTTGTTCAAAAGAACTAACTTTTATTTGTAATATATATTACTAGGGTGATAAGGTTATGTCTATTTGTAACAAAAGTTAAAACTGCTTGACCTAGCAGTCAAGTTTATACTTCTTTTGTTGCTGATTTTGTGGTTAAATGTAGGCCTTTTACAGGAAAATTTGGTATTGATTTGTTACAAGGTACCAAGTTATTATGTAGTATATGTTAAGGCTCATTGTAATTGTGAAAACTTAAAGAAAAGTTAGAGGTGTCTATCAACAAGTTGAAATTTGTTTGACTTTGCGCAGTCAAGCTGATTTACCAGTCAGCACAAGGTCACAATGTCATTTCCATGTGGTGTGGTATCATAAAAGGCTCAAATAGATATATAAAGCTTATCCGAAGTTCTGTAGAAGGTATCGTTGTAAAATCATGTGGTTTGTAAGACAAGAAACGTGACTTTGGAATAAGGGAATAGTAAATATTTGTATCTCTTTCGCTTGTTTGGTACTTTGCATTAAGGGTGTAGTTGAGTTCAATTTTGTATATTACTTAATTCTGATAGTTGCGTTAAGAGTGTACTAGATTCTTTTGAATTATTTCCACTGATTTTGTAATATTTATTATGGTTGCTCGTCACCTATTAGTCAGTCACCTTGCCACAGACAATGGGAGGTATCAAATTATCCAAAAGTCCACAATTGTTATCATGTATTATTTGGTTATGTTTATATCATGTAAGTTTGGAGATCTAAGGAGTGTATTGCAGCTTACGTGTGGATAATGTGGTTGTTTGTTGCAAATAATCTAAAGGACGATGTTGCTTTGAAATTTAATTTTGCAAGTTTATGATGACCCCTGTTTAACTAATACAGTAGCTTGCTTAGCAAGAGCAAACCAGTCAATTCAACGTTGAAATCTGTGTCCATTTGTACATTTGCAAATGCATGATTGCATGATACCAAGAATATGATTATATATAATGTAATTTTTGTACTCTTTCGTGTTTATAGGTACAAAGCCGCATTTGTATTACAAGTGTCTTCTAACTCAATATGCTCAAAAGTTAAGGAAATCACCCCCAGTGTATCAGACTCGTAATGAAGGATTGGCACACATACCAAAATATAGATCCACTGTCTTTTTTGATGGCGCGACTTATACCTCTTCAAACACATTTCAGCATCTTAAGACAGCTGAGATGGATGTGTCCAGGATTGCATATTTTGATGTTAGGCAAAAGTCAAAAACTGAAGCAATGAATCTTATCCGAGAGGTATCTTATATATAGGTCTTGTTTTGGTTGCATATGAGGTTTTATGCCAATCTTATAGATATAGAGACCTGGAATTTGAAATTATAAATATAAGGTAATGATTCATATTTCTTCCTGCTGTTGTCCAGAATAAAATGTTTTGCAAGTCTGTCATGGCTGAGTATGCGGATAAGATAAATAGAGAAAAACCTAAATATACGACCACTCAACTGGCGGGCTTGATTCCTGTTTTCCGCTCTACTATGCTTTTCAATGGTGTTAATTATCAAGGAGATGGTTGCAAAAGCAAGAGAGAAGCTGAACAGCTTGTGGCAAGTGCTGTTATTCTAAGCTATCTAGGTATTTTGTAAACTTCGTGAACGTAGTTTCTATGAGGTGACATGTTTATATGTGACTCGCTTTTATAATGGTGTAATTTTTTGTTGATTGTAGATTCTGAATCAGGAAATGATATGGTGGAAATAATTAATAGCAAGTTTAGGCCATTGGTTGAGCTGAAAAAACAACCTCTGATTGCTGCAATCACTCCGGCCATTCCTGTGGTAACTCAACCGCGTGTTCCAGAAGTTTCCGTTCAGAAAGTCGATTCAACAGCTGTTAGCATTGCAACTCAAGCACCTATCCCAAAAGTTTCTGTTGAGGCTATCACTCCAACCGTTCCTGTGGTAACTCAACCGCATGTTCCAGAAGTTCCCATTCAGGAAGTCTCAACAGCTGTTCTTGTTGCAGCTCAAACACCTATACCAAAAGTTTCTGTTGAGGGTATCTCTCCAACCGTTCCGGTGGAAACTCAAGGGGGTATTCCAAAAGTTTCCATTCAGGAGGTCCCAACAGCTGTTGCTGTTGCAACTCAGTCATCTGTCCTAGAAGATGCTGTTAAGGGTATCACTCCAGCCGTTCATGTGGTAACTCAACCACATATTCCAAAAGTTTCTATTCATGAAGCCTCACCAGCTGTTACTGTTGTCCCTCAAATCCAAACACCTATCCCTGAAGTTTCCGTTGAGGCAATCACTCCAGCTATTCCTGTTGTAACACAGCCACCTTGTCTAGGACTTCCTGTTGAGCCAATTAATCCAGCTGTTCCTGTTGTAACTCAACCAAAAATTCCGAAAGTTGAGGAAGACTCAGAATACCCACCTGTGAATCAAACTTTAGAAAGAAAACGAAGTCGGAGAAGCAGGAAAAAGGCCAATAAGAAAATGAAACTTGAGGCTCAGTAAGTGTTATCTATCCTTTTTTAAAAATTTGGTTTTTTTACACTTCAAGTATTATTCTTATGGCATGTTTAGATAAAGTCATGATTTTTTATCGCAGTCCTGTTAGAAGTCGCCTTTTACGAGTACTATTAACTAATTTAGTACTGACCTTAATGACTCATCAATGCATATATTGGACCTACTGTACTGTTCTTTTAATTAACCAATTTAGTAAACATCAAATCAGTGCCTCGTCAATGTCTCCAATGTTAAAAATACCTGTGCAGTATACATTTGTATCACTGCGTAATATCATTTACTGTTTCTTTTAGTTTTGAGTTAAAATAGGCCGATTTCTTTTAAATGTGATCACTAATCTGTATGCAAATAGGCTATTGATGTCTAATCCAACATGACCTTCCTATTTGAATTACGCGGCTTAGGTCTTACCGTTAGTTTCAGATTCCTAGTTTAGCGAGACATGATTCAAAGCTCTTACTTGTTTCTCTAATTTCAGGATGTCTGGTCAGCCAAGTTCGTGATAATATGAGCATCTCAATATATATCCAGGTATTGTTATAAGGTGAGCAATGTTTATTATTAACACTCCTTATGAAAACCGCAACATGTTTTTTATATGTTCCTCATAAGTTTAAAATGCCCCTTGAAGTTGACATTTCATTTTTTTCTATTAAAAAGTCACTAAGTTACCTATTTCTCTGTTATAACATTAGTAATTAGTTTATTTTATTATTTTCGATCAGCAAGATTCATTGTTTTGCTGGTTTTTAAAGCGTTTCAGGTATTTATCAAGTAGTTAAAAACACTTGCGTTAACCTTTTTTTTTTAAGTCAAACATTTTACTTTACACAAAACAAAGGGATACTGGATAAGGTACTAGAAGAATATGTTTTGATTAAAATCATTTGGCACTCCTATCTTATTCTCAATTCCAACCTTAGCGCAGTAACACTATGTTCATTATTAATGGAAACTTATGATATTGTCAATTGATATTCTGTTATTTTTTGATTTTACAGGAGGATTCTTGGGCAGTATTTATTAGAATTGGACTTTTGGGGATTTTTCATTCAAAAAAATCGCTGGATGTCGATTATGTTGTTAGACTTTTGTAGTTGCTGATATCCTAAGGTTCTAGGAGGCTACAAGCATGTGTACTGTCCATATGAATTTGATAGGTTCTTAGTGATAACTGTAGACCTAGCATTAAGTTAAAATGTTGTGAAGTTGTAAACTCCTTGGCATATTTGTAGTACTTCTGACGATGCATAAGAACATCGTAAGTTGTAACCTCCATGACGGGAGGTACATCCCATAAACTGTGCTATGTTTTCTTAAACTGGAATTGGATAATTTGAGTTTTAGATACCGAGTGGATTTAAGTTATGTTTCATCTCAAACAGACTATTGAGTGCTTGCCGATCAACTGAATTCAAACTGAATTAAAACCGTTTTGATTTATTCTAAAAGGTTGTACGTCAGTTGGATCTTAAATCCGACTTTTTTTGTCCGGTTTAACTAAAACAACCTTGGTCGAAATTGCCAGCACAATGGCTACATGGAGAGGTACTTAATATCTTTGCAACCCCATTCCATTTAGTCCAATAATGACTATTTCTCCGGTTTATTTAACTGTTATGCCCACTAATTGTTGATTCCAGTTTGTTAGCTTACAGTGGAATGTTTTGACAAGCAATTGTAGACGTGGGTTGGTCAAATCAGAGTTGCAAAATGTGTCACGTCTAATGAGAAACGAGTGATGTTTCTGTGGTCACAATATTTGACAAATGCAGTATAAAGTTCTATCTATCGTCTGCTATATATAGAAAGGAACAAATTATGAAAGAAGCCATATATTTCTTACCCATTATTTGAAAGACTTATTATCGTATACATACTAACAATAGACTACTGATGATTCACGAATCACGACTTGCATCACCGGTTTCTTACTATTCTAGACTTATCTGCAACCGATGTTGACGGGATAGACTTGAGATGCAGAATTTATCCGCTCGTTGTGCATTTCTTCCTATCTTGTATACATCATGTTTCTATCAAGTATCGCTTTGTCTTGGTTTTTGAAATGATGTCTCGTGTAAGTGTGCAAGTGCCCGGGTCATCATTTTAGCTTGTTATTTCTTTTGCTGTGAATCATATTTTGTCAAAACACTTTCATATACGTTCTGTAATGCCTGATGAATGTTTCTTGCAAGATGAGATTGGGAAAAATCCGTCGAAGAATTTTTCTTTATCATCATTTTGGGCTTCCCTTACTATTGTTCATTTGGGTCTAAACCAGGTTACAAAACATCAAACAGAACTGAAAATATAAATAAATAAGAAAATAGTATAAAACGGACCATAACCAAATAAATACTAGACTATCCTTCAAGTTTGTAAAATAAAATAAGAGAACAATAAAATGTTTGGTCAATACCTTACTCATTTCATAAGAACAAATGGAAGCCATAACAATATCTAGAACCGAGTCAAGAATCGATTTTTAATATTAAAATCAAGTTGTTCGAGTAGTTCTTTTGCATTCATGCATATAGTTTAGAATAAATCTATCAACTAGATATCGTCAAATAACAGAATTTAAATTATCATTTTGAAATTTCTGTACATATTCTAATTCCAATAGAAGACAAGACTTGACATTTTTAAACTAACACTTTATTTTTTAATCATGAGAGAACAAAAATACCTAGAGAGCACGGTGAAAGGGTAAACAACAGTGCCATCCTTTTTTGAGTACCAACGGCGCCATGCTGCACCTGCCATCAGTGCCATTCGTCCTTTCATGGTTTCACCCGCGACCGTTTTTTTTTTTTTTTTTTTTTTTTTTTTTTTTTTTTTTTTTTTTTTTTTTTTTTTTTTTTTTTAAAGGTTTTTTTTTTTT